>JAZHYW010039328.1:0-11106 GCA_037355805.1 Ixodes ricinus | reverse complement strand
TGTTAAGAATGGAACCTTCGGCAACCTTCTTCCGAGTTTCAACGCTGCGGAAACGAGTCATGAATCTGTCCGGCACCGTCGCCCGCCTGTCTGTTCCTGCACGAAACGAGTCCCGACGAGTCCAGGGCCGTCGGCCGCCTGTCTGAGCCTGCACGAGACAGGTCTCAGCGCGTCCGTGACGTCAACGGGACGTGTGTGTGTGCGTGGGGGTTGGTGCGCTCAGGAAAGGGAGAGAGGCATGACCTAACTGCGGAGAACTTTGGCTACGACGCACTTCTGGCTACGACGCGGCGGACCTTGCTACGACGCACTTGACGGCGGGTTGCTGCTGCGCACTTGCTGCCCTGGCGGGGAGTGAGGGAGAAAACGGACCCTATATAAGGCGGAGCGTGAGGCTGCTCCAGTGAGTTCTCTCGGATTTGACGACTGTATCGCAACCATGTAATTAAACCGTTCGTTACGTTACCAATTCTCCCACCTCCACTGGACCCCTGGGTTCTTCACTTCGGGGAATGGTCGTCGTCACGAGCCAGGAAGCTCCCGGACGTGCGGCATCAAACCCCGCCTCTAACAACTGGTTGGCAGCGGTTGGGATCGGACCATGCGACATCGTGCTACATCTGCGGGTGAGCGTTTGGACTTTGCTTTGAGATTCGCCAGGCTTCAGATTATGGGTAATTAATTTTGAACTGCTGGGAATCCTTAAGTTTTGACTCGTGCGCTGGGTTTGTGTACAACCTTGCGACAAGTTTTAGAACAAAGCCAAAGCTAAAGAGCAGCGATCATGGATCTAATGAGGTTACTGAGAACAGATTTATTCTGTTTGTGTGAAGAATTGGGTGTGGAGGTGGAGCAAAAGATGAAGAAATCTGAGATCAGTAAAGCGATTTCAGAGAGCGCAGAAGCAGAGGAAATTAAAATTGCGTGGGAACTGCTTCAGAACGCTAGGAGAGAGGAACGAGAACGAGAGCAGGCTGCAGCGAGAGAGGAGCAGGAGCAGACTGCAGCGAGAGAGGAACGAGCGGGAGCAGGCTGCAGCGAGAGAGGAACGAGCGCAGGCTGCAGCGAGAGAGGAACGAGAGCAGGAGCAGGCTGCAGCGAGAGAGGAACGAGAACGAGAACGAGAGCAGGCTGCAGCGAGAGAGGAACGAGAACGAGAGCAGGCTGCAGCGAGAGAGGAACGAGAGCAGGCTGCAGCGAGAGAGGAACGAGCGCAGGCTGCGACAGAGGAGCGAGCGCTGAAAAGGCTAGAGCTCGAAATTGAACAACAGCGATTAAACTCGCAGAACAGTAGAGTTGGGGCTCCGGTACGAGCAAGTGAGACCGAGTCGTATCAAATGAAGAAGCTCCTGCAGCCGTTTAAAGTTGGGGAAGACGTGGGCCTATTCTTAGTTAACTTTGAGAGGACATGTGAGAAGTTGAGCTTCGCCCCAGAAACGTGGCCGCAACGGCTTTTGACTTTGTTGCCCTGTGAGGCTGCAGAGGTTGTCGCGCGCCTTAGTGCTGGAGACGCGGACGACTACGACAAGGTGAAGTCCAGCCTTTTGAAACGGTACCGCCTTTCTGCCGAGGCGTTCCGTCAAAGGTTTAGAAACGCATCCAAAAAGAGCAGCGAGGGCTACTCGGAATTCGCTTACGGGCTTAAAACCAATTTGATAGAATGGTTGAAGAGCGAGGAAGTGTACGAAAGCCGAGACAAGGTAGTCGAGTGTGTGTGCCTCGAACAGTTCTTTCGTAGCATTCCGCAGTCAGTCAAGCTCTGGGTGCAGGACAGGGTAGGAGTCGACTCTGTCGAAAGGGCCGCTGAGCTAGCCGAGGAGTACGCAACGCGTAGAAAGCTGAGCGGAGAGGAAAGCGAACCCGGCCGGAGCGATCAGCGCAAGACCTTCCGACAGGGAAACGGCTCGCGAGAAAAGGGGCCCGAGAAGCCAGAAACAGGACAAAAGGTCCCAGAAAAGAGCGGAGATCCCTCGAACGGAGATCCCTCGAACGGAGACGAGGCGCGGAAAAGCCAAACAGGGCAGTTCGAGGCAAGGAAGCCGTTCCTGTGCTACAACTGTCAGGAGCCGGGACACATAGCGGCCAGATGTAAGAAACCGCGGGTTGTGTTCTCGACCGTGACCGGTAGTGACGAGGACCTGGAGCTCCTTCGTCCCTATCTTCACGAGCTCCAGGTAAACGGAAAGCCGTGCAGGGTGCTTCGGGACAGTGCAGCGACGATGGACGTTGTTCATCCGTCGTATGTAACGCCATCCGATTTTACTGGAAAGGTAGTTTGGATCAAGCAGCTGCTCGAAAAGCACAGTGTCTGTCTGCCTATGGCGACAGTAAGGATAACTGGCCCGTTCGGAGAGCTGGTGACAGAGGCGGCTGTCTCGCAAACAGTCCCGTTGGAGTATCCCTATTTGTTTTCTAACCGGTCAGATTTCCTGCTGCGCGAAAGGGGTCAACAACTGGGAGAAGGACTAGTTCAGTCGTGTACGAGGTCCAAATCGCGTCAGCTCGCCCCTTTGTTAACGAGTGATCCAGAGCCAGAGGCAGCTGACGGGGAGCAAGCACTCCCAGAGTTGGAGGCAGAGAAACGGGATGAGGGGGACCAGGTTGTAGAACAGCCTGACCTCGTAGCACTAGAAAGCGTACGCCGTCCCAACGCGCCGGCGAAAAAGGCGGAGGAAGACGGGATCATTAAAAGATCTCTCGTAGCTCCGACGTCACGTAATTTTGATCGTCTGCTGCGAGTAGACAGAGTGTCTTTGACAGTCGAGCAGAAGAGCGACCCTAGTGTGTCAGGGTTTCGCGGTACAGCTCAGGAGATTGCTAGGACCAATGTGACGGGGCATGAAAAAGGCGGATTGTTTTATCGGCGCTATAAGGACCGCATTTTCACGTCTAGAAATCACGTGAAAATCGATCACTATGACTTCAGCGTAAGAAACAGGAAAGGCAAATTTAACGGCAATGCCGATGGGTTGAGCAGATTTTTCTGATATCACCAAAAACGGTAGGGATGATCTCAGAGGTCTTCGTCATCCACGGGAATGAGGATCAAAGTGGGGGCACTTCGTTAAAACCCCAAAAGACCTCACAAATTGCGAAGAGTTTTTGTCTTTTGTATTTTGTTCATAGTGACCTCTTTGGAGAAATGAGTTTTGTTTTGGCGACAGCGGGTCAATTTGCATTGTTTTGGGCAAATTTTGGTAATCCGTAATCCAGTCTGGCGGGTCTCTGGCGAATTCCGAGCGTTTGACTGCGGTGTGGCGTGGTGTTGTGGGGGACGTTTCCGCTGATGCCTCCGTTGTGAGAGGTTTGGGAGTTTGTTTGGTGCTTGCAGCGTCTTCTCAAGGCCTACTCCCAGCCCACCTCTTCAGGCCAGCGATTGTACCACCGGCCATTCGAGGTTTCCCTGGCCCCGGAGGGGCTGTTAAGAATGGAACCTTCGGCAACCTTCTTCCGAGTTTCAACGCTGCGGAAACGAGTCATGAATCTGTCCGGCACCGTCGCCCGCCTGTCTGTTCCTGCACGAAACGAGTCCCGACGAGTCCAGGGCCGTCGGCCGCCTGTCTGAGCCTGCACGAGACAGGTCTCAGCGCGTCCGTGACGTCAACGGGACGTGTGTGTGTGCGTGGGGGTTGGTGCGCTCAGGAAAGGGAGAGAGGCATGACCTAACTGCGGAGAACTTTGGCTACGACGCACTTCTGGCTACGACGCGGCGGACCTTGCTACGACGCACTTGACGGCGGGTTGCTGCTGCGCACTTGCTGCCCTGGCGGGGAGTGAGGGAGAAAACGGACCCTATATAAGGCGGAGCGTGAGGCTGCTCCAGTGAGTTCTCTCGGATTTGACGACTGTATCGCAACCATGTAATTAAACCGTTCGTTACGTTACCAATTCTCCCACCTCCACTGGACCCCTGGGTTCTTCACTTCGGGGAATGGTCGTCGTCACGAGCCAGGAAGCTCCCGGACGTGCGGCATAAACCCCGCCTCTAACACTGTGCAACGTAAAACACGTTGGCTGAAAGTTTTTTTTTTGTCCTAAAATATATTTCTCCCTTCCCCCTACCTATATTGGCCCTCGAAGTATAGGGGGGGAGGAGACAATCTAGACCCCTCGCCCCCCCCCCCCCCCCACCAATAAAATGAGTTTGAGACCCCTGGATACAGTAAGCGCAATGTTTGTCCCCACTCAAAGCTTTCTAAATGATTCTTTGGTGCGATCATCTGGAAAGGCCAGTGTAAATTCTGCAGAAAATTTGCATCTGTTATGAATGTTTAAGGAGGATGAGGTCGGTCTTTTTCTGAAATATAACAACTTAAAAAACACATCTCAGATACAAAAACATACGTTTTGTATCCAAGATGAATTTCCTAGGATTTCGATGAATTTTAAGGTTCATCGAAAACCTAGGAAGCCCCAACAAGCCCGTTATCTATCGCTTCCTACCGCAGTCATATGACCAGGCAGCATAAAAACAGGGTAAAAATCTGTATCGTAACACGCACACACACACACACCAACACGAGCCCACTCGTACACGATAACGAGCGCACGAACACACACGGACACACTTATAAAACACGCACTAAAACACGCACACATAAGGAACTTAATGTGCACAAATATTAAGGAAAAAAAAAAAGAATGTCCGGCGGTTTTTCGATTGACACGCCACGAAAACCACGAAGTGGCGCCACCTTAACGAGCTGCCGCTGCGTTTATTAGTGCTCGTAAAAATCCAAGCAAAGGAATAAACAAACACAAAAAGGAAAACACTGGCAATGGTGAACGGCTATAAAGCGAGCAGTGCGAAGAAGCGATGAAGTAAACCCGGGTCGAAATAAACACAGAACACGGAAGGAAAGGCAGGAACGGAGAACCATTCCACCGGGACCTTCGTCGTGTCGCTCAAGAGCATAAACCTGTCTTTGCGTTGGACCATAAAACTTTTCTCCTCGCTAGTCGCGTCAACGTTCTGAAGGCGCGAACTATCCAGGCGACGGCGCAGAATCGGGACGTAACAACCCAGCCCGCAGTCTACCCTTCGAGGTAAAGACGTACGACCAAAACACGAAAAAAAGTGAAAAAGAAACAAAAACAAAAAAGAAACTAGGAGATCTGCACAAAAAATGACAACAAGACATCCAGAACCGACAAAAGAAAAATGACCTGCTGCAAATGTGCCCCTTGTTGTTTCGGTAACAATGGAAGTGTTGTCAATGACAACTTAAGAAACTCAGAGCGCGGAAAGTCCAGAATATCTTGATATTGTTTTGCATTCAATAAGTCATTAAGTTCCGGAGTTAATAAGGCTGAGGCTTTAATTCGTAGGAGTGTCCAGGTACGAGTCAAGAACCAGGCGGTGTGACCATAGATCCAACGCTACGTTTTTAAGCTGTCGGGGAATATACCCAATACTTTAAGTGGAGGGCTATATAGTGGGCACCGTTTGCGTTCTCGTCGATTTGTGATTAGAGTTGGGCTTTTGGTCATAAGTTCCGAGGTAAAAGAAGATGCACATCTAAGGGTGACCGGAACGTTCAACTGTTCTACGAAAGAGATTGCCGTGTTTGTTTCTATTAGGTAATTTCTTGTATTTTGTTTTGCCCGAATGACAGAATGGAAACGACAGGGCGCATCCTTTCGAACAGTCCGTCCTCCAGCACGCACTTCGTGGCTTCCCGCCGCCGAAGCGTTGTCGAAAGGAAGCTTGCGCCGTAGGTGGGACAACTCGAACTCCTCCCTTCCGTTCTCAACTAGCGAGTTACTATAAACTGCAACATTGTTGATACTTTTTTTAAAGCTTAAACGTAATGAGTGAACGGTGAAGGAACTAATGAAAACGGTCAAGAAGCTCGAAAATGTTTACATCAAATAACCGACGTGCCTGTAATACGAGTTCGTTTGAGAAGAAATTGACAAAAACTCGTACCATCCACTTTCTGGCGGAATGTGCTCATTTAGGAAAACAACTTAATGAGGAAAATTTGGGGTTCTACACATCGCCAACTGGGTAAAAAAAAGGAAAAAGCGCCAATGTTGTGTTTTTGCGCCATGTTGATCTGTGTACTATACGGTTTCATCCAACAACGTCCTTAAAACCGTGGTAATGCTGAGAATACGTTATTCAAAATATAGGATGCCGAATGTGGTCACACGGAAACGGTTCGCGCACGTGTCGGAACCGTACAAATGTATGGAGCAAAGATACTTGAAACATGCCCTAGGCGTGTGCACAGAAACATGTGTCCCCATGTCTGCAGGCAACATCGTGTTTTTTGTGTAATGTATTAGTAGCGGGTACTGCTCATACTTTCTAATGTGCGAGCTCTGGGAGACAACGTGATTATAATCAAATTACGAACAGTATGCGTCTAACATCAGTACAGCATTTTCTGCCTGCATCACTTCGTTTGTTTGTTCCCATTTGTATTGGACGGAAAAACAATTGTTTCGCGCGAGTGGTGGTGTTTTCAAAACTGAAGACGTGCTGTTGCACTTGTTAGGGACATTTAGCCAGACATGTACGTAACGCGTTACAAGTAACGAGTTACTTTTGCCTAGTTACTATTTTCTGTAACGAGTAACGTATTCAGTTACTTTCCTACAAAAGGAACGAGTAACGTATTTAGTTACTTTTAAGGCCAAGTAACGAGTAACGGTATCTCGTCACTTTTGAAGAGTAACGTGTACAACACCGCTTAACCGGCGTTGTTTTTATTCTAACCTGAGTATGCGTCTATTGCGACAAAGGCAGATGGGCAACCCGAAAAACAACTAAACAGTATGAGAGTACAGCAACGTATTCCGCTGAACACGTCAGTCGAACAGTTCTACTGACGTGTCCAGCGATAAACGTTGTTGTACTGAACTCTACAACTGGGAATGTCCTTCACCCAGCGAACACAATTAGGTTCGTTAATTGAACCTTCTACTTCTAGAACCGAGTACGGACCGAATGTAAACCCGGAGGTTGCAGAACACGGGAAGGCAAAGAACCCATACCAGGTTGTCCTCAATGAAGGCGCAGTTCCCGAAGATCCGCCAGCTCTTCCTGAAGCACAACACAGTCCTTCGAGCGCGTCAGTAGAACGACTCTTCAGAGCCGCCGATGATGTATTTTTAAGGAAGCGGGAAACATAACTGATAAAAACTTCGAGAGGCAGCTACTGCTTGAGTGCAACGACTACTAAAAAGAAAACAATTAACCATGAAACAAGAACGGTAGTGTATTCGGCCGTGAAAGTAACGTGAAAAGTAACTCGTTACTTTTGAGGTAACTCACGCGTTCCTTTTGAGAATCGGTAACGAGTAACGGATTTAGTTACTTTTTGAGCGAGTAACGAGTGAACGGTATTTAGTTACTTTTTGGGGTAACGTGTACATGTCTGCATTTAGCAAACCGTTACCGAATTTCCGAATTCCGCAGAAAAGCATGCCTCAAAGGCTACCGGAGCCTTTGAGGCATGCTTTTCAGCGCGCGCAACGCGTTCAAAGTATCACCTGGGCGCGTGCTTAAAAAGCATGCTTCAGAGGCTCCGGTAGTGCTGCGCGGGGAACGCGGAAACGGTTCGCTAAAATCTGCATTGTGCCTCGAGCATTATGTTTTATCCATCCAAAGTGTATCACCGTTCTCGAGCTGTTGTGCGCGTTGCACTCGTGACAACAAGCGCGGCCGAACTTTTCTCCGATCGATCACCGCTCAAAGCGGCATAGTTTTGAACGCTGAGCGCAAACATCGACCGAGCGTGTGATCGCGACACATGCAAGCGCGAGCACCTCGGCGCCAAAGATAACAACCGCACGGCGAGACATTACACGTCAAAATAATGCGCTAAGGGAAGACGGATCACGACTCGAAAGACGAAGCTTTGCATCGCCAACAGCGCTCACGGGCCGGGTAAACACCGACGGTTCTAGACTAACCAGATTTTGCTTTGTTTCGCTTTTGCTTCTTAAATCTCGTATACGGGTGCATATGAGGTTCATGTTTGTGATTCTGTTTGTGTGACGGATTGTGTGAAAGAATAATTTTTGAAATAAATTGTGGGAGCAGGCGCGGCTGTATAAGAATAGCATCGACCTATGGGCTGAGGAACTGAGACAAACGAGAAGACGAGACCGCGCGGGCACGTCAGAACGCCGTGCTTGGTTTCGAATGATTAGTGGATAGACCTAAAGTTAGCTGTCTATGTCTTCACTGCCGTAGCCTCCTCTATACTCCCAAAGCCTGGCAGTTCGACGACGGAGCCATAGAGTGCCCTGTCGCAGATTTGGAGCGCGACGATCTGGTAGCACAAAGCATCAAAGAGCCATTTCCATGGGAACCTGGACGTCAGCGTACAGCTTTTGCAGCGGCGAGGACGCGAAACACACTTCTTGTCTGTTTCGGGTTCGCTGCGAAACGCCGCAGCGGGTCGAGACGCCATGCTGCGGCGTCTCGTCGCAGCGGGGCGCCAGTCACATGGCTCTCCTCTCATCCGTTGTCTGCCGCTGCCACCTTTTCCATTTCGGCTGCCGCTTCTCGTGGTGATCTGCCAGGCTTTGTCAGTATATAGGAGGCTATGCCACTGCACTCGTCGAACGCGCTCGAATGCGGAAGCCAAACACAGGACGCCGGCGTCCCGCATTTTAACGGTTTCCACCAGTGCAGTGGAGACAAAGGCTGCTAGCTTTAGGTCTACCCACTAATCGATTCCAACCAGAGCTTAGCGTTCTAACGTCCCCGTTCGCTCGCGTCTCATCCTCTCCCTCACTTTTGCGGTGCATTGAAGAAAGTTTTACGGTAGTCTTGGGTATTTAGTTGTTACTTCTCTTGCCTGTTTGCGAAAAATTATGAAGTCGCAAAGTAGTTAACGAGCTTACAGTAAAGAGTTGCAAGTAAAATAACCTTACATGAAGCACGTCAAGCGGAAGTTTTCTTAACGCCGAGAGGAACTTGTGGGGGCGGCAGTTTGTTGCGTAGAACTCCACGGATAATCTTGGCAACGAAAGTGTGTCGAAAACCATCGTTGCGTATTAGACACGCTCTTGTGAGACTTGCGTCATGCGAGGTGCCTCGATAGCTTCGCGTTAGCTCAGGAACTTTGTAAGCGCCGGCGAAGAAAGACGCGAAGAAGCGGACAAGCCTGTTGACGTGTACAAGTTTCCTCAACAATAAGCACCAACAATGTCTCGCGAAACTTCGAGTTCGGCATGTCGCAAAAGCCGGTTGTAGCTGGCAACGTCAGCCGTTGGAAACAATATTATAGCTTTATGGACATCGCCGTCGTACTGTCAGAGACATAAACATCACGGAGCATTCGACGGAAGTCGTCTGCGGAGCCATCGCTCAATATTGCTTCGAAGTGGTTTCAAGGATATGTTGTGACGTGTCGCTACATGAATAAAGAAAACAAGAACAAGTACAGCGCTCAACGAAATGAGATAGAGCAGCGGAGCGCGTGACCTCGCGTACCTGTGGCCCCATCTGCCAGGACAAGCGATCTGTCTGGTGTCGCGAGTTGCACATGAGCACAGCTGAGCCGAGCACTCGGCGACTGTTGGTGCTCGGTGCCCAACCCCTAATAGGTGATGAACGCTGGCCATAAATTTGCAACTAATTTTGTTTTGCGTTAGCGGAAACAGATGTATTTGATTCTAAAGGTTAAAATAGTAAAACAGTGATCATCACTGGCTGTGATCTCCGTTCATACTACATAAATATGTAGCGTCATTGCACGTGCGTCCTTTTTGTAGACTGGACAAATAATGTTTTCCTTTTTTTGGTGTTTTTTATGTTTCTTTTTTATAAATTTGGGACAATATAACTTTACATCTTGAAGGACAGATAAATATTGCGAATGGCACGTGATGATTAAAAAAAGTGGTCGAACTTGAGACTCATGCTTCGTAGTAATTACCCTTGGGGTGTTGCTCTCGAAGCGTTCCAGCGGAAACAGCCGCTGGCTGCTTGGTTCAGCTAAGCGCATGTGCGACTCGCGACACCCGATTGCACGACTTCTTTCGGCACATGTCGGGGCAGGTATGGGAGGTCACGCGCTCCGCTGGCCCATTTTTTTCGTTGAGAATTCTACATGGCGTCTTGCATATGACATCATCGCAACTCGCTGCTGGTGATTCATACTTTTCTGTCGAGAGAAGGAAACTTGGTGGGGTGTAAAGGCCTGACCACACTAGCGTGAACGGCGCCGCCGGGCGGCACCGCCGTCCGGCGTCCCAACGCGAGGAGTCCACATTGGCCTCCGTTTTGCGGGCGTCACGTGACAGCACTGGATCTCGCGATCGCGCCTCCCGTCGGATTTCCCGCTCTTTCGTCGTCTGCTCTTCGTTAGATTCTTCCGTTTCGGCTCTCATCTTTCGCATATATCAGCATCGAAACCGCACTCGCTGCCTACATGGTAGGAGTCCATGATGACCTGGTGATCAGCGTGAATGTGATTATCCTAGCCTGCTCGTTGATCTTGCGACGTCGCCGCGCTCTGAAGGGAAGGAGGCGCAGGTTTTGGGTCCGGCCGAGTTGGTTCTACCGAAACACCGAAGGACAGGTCAGTGCTTTGCTGCCCCGGCCGCCGGCGCGCCAGAGATGAAGGCTACTTTCGAAAGTGTCACCAAATCAACACAACATCCGTCACAACACAGACGACATGCAACAAGTGCCACGGAGAAACTCACTTGTAATTCCGAATTCCTCTTCTATAATTTCCCAGCGGTTGTTCTTAGCGTCATTATCTAGGTAGTCTGGCTGCGTCTTGTCATATAAAAAGGGAAACAGTCGCACAGTTTCAAGGAACCGCTCCGTTGCGGAAGGCATCGGGGGAAATAGGGATAGCAGACGACACGAAACACGTCCTTCGGAACGTGAAAGACGCGCGGCGGAGGACCGGTTTGAGCGTTGCCATGGCATCGCGACGTCACTATCTACGCCACCTCCCATTGGCTCCTCTCTTCTGCGGCGAGCGGCGGCGCGCTCTGAACCGTGCAAGGAGCGGTTGGCTTTGCGGCGCCGTACGTCGCGCCGCTGAAGCCGAAAACTGGTTTCGGTCGGCAACCGGCAGCGCCGACCGTCGCGCCGCAGGCCTCCGCGACGCCAATGTGGCCGTGCCTTAA
>JAZHYW010039327.1:0-90614 GCA_037355805.1 Ixodes ricinus | reverse complement strand
CGAAAATACCGCTTAGAACGAATCCCTGATGTTAATGTCCTATGAAAAACGCGTCCATTCTTCAGCACACGCAATAAAAGTCACAGACAAATTAAAGAAAATCGAGCAGCCTTCACACCCATAACTCGCAGCCAGAACAAACGGCCACGTGATCTGGAGCCGATTATATACCGCCAGTGTTGATCATAGCCCCGCGCTAGGGTTGACAAAGCACAGGACAGAGAGGACAAGATATTGTTATGGCTCGGCTATTGTTGTCATTGCAGCGATTGGACACGGGCCACTACCCGAATGCCTGCAGTGCTATTGATTATCCCGAGCCCAAATCGGGTGCGAAGAGAGGTCCCGACAAATTGCACTGTATTTGAAACTGGCCCCAACTACAGAGTCATCGTAAACTCAAGAGTTTCTTAGGCCTATGTACATACTACCGGCGTTTCGTCAAAGACTTTGCTACAATCACCAAGCCCCTCTACGCGCTGACAGAACAAAACATGAAATTTCACTGGACCATGCAAGCTGAGGATGCTTTTCTTCAACTCAAGAGTACCCTTAGTGCACCTCCTAGTTTTGGATTTCCCCATTCGAACCGTCAGTTTGTCCTGGACACGGATGCGAGTAACGTTGAAGTGGGTGCAGTTCAGTCCCAGTTAGAGGATGGAACCGAACGGGTAATTGCATACTGCAGTCAAGCAATAAAGAAAGCAGAACTAAACTACTGCGTCACAAGAAAGAAACTGTTGGCCGTATATAGCTACGGCAGGCACATCCTCTCAAGAACCGATCACGCGTCCCTCAGCCGGCTTTGAATTTTAAGAACCCGGAAGGACAAGTTGCAATGTGGTTGGAGCGATTGCAACAGTAACAGTTTATTGTACAACACAGAGCTGGAAGGAAACGTATAAACGCTGACGCACTCTCGCGAAGGCCTCGCTCACAAAAGGTTGTCACCCGTAACGCGACACTGAAGCGCACTTCGACCTCAGCACCACGGATCCACTGTCTCAGTCAACGGTCGCGCGGCAGGTGGTTATCACGCGTCCATTAAAACATCCGATGACGATCCCACTGATTGAAGTGACGAAACCTTTCGATACCCTTCAAAGAAAAGATGACAATATTCGGCGTATTGTACAGTGGAAGCAAGAAGGCGAAAGGCCGGATTGGTGCCTGGTTGCACCCACAACCATGTCTGACCATGTCGTCAAAGGCTACTGGGCTCAACGAGATGTTCTCCTCATACCAAACGACCTCCTGTTTCGCTGCTGGGAAAGCAACGATGGAGTGAACGTCTTATAGCTCTGTCAGACGGGCACCTAAAAGGACCTTTACGCCAAAGGCCTTTAGGATTTTCAAATGACCTTTACGTTCTGCCGTGCCAGACAGCGCAAGTAAATGTCATTTAGACGATGTTTACAGCGAGTGAAGTCTCGTAGCTCGCTTCAAACGCATAAATCATGCTCACGCCAGAAAAAAATAATATTTTGGCGATATAAATAATTTTTTATTAGTTTTCCTTAAGCAAACAATATATTAACAAAGACAAAATGACGAGTTCAGTCGGGTGATTACAACAAAGTCAATTTTAAGCCCAAGCAAAGTGTTTTTTTGGCAATTAGCGGCAACCCTGAGCGTCCCCCGCTCACTCAGTTCCAGTATGGTGCCTGGAACGCGTCTCCGACTGGTGTGTTTACCGCGCCCAAAAAAGTGGTTCCTCGATTTCCGCCTGATGACGTCATACAAGTGTCATGCTGTCGCCGGTCGCGATCCTGGCGGCGTCCCAACAGTTGTGGTATCTATGGCAGACGCCTGTTCTGCTGCAGGTCGCTCTTCACTGTGACAGTCCACGGAAGCTGCAGCAGCCGAAAGTTGGGACGCCTGGGACGCCGTGACGACAGCGACACTTGCGTTCGCTCGCGCTTTTCGCCAGCATTTCTACGGCCAACCGCCAGGATCGCGACAGTCAACAGCATGACACTCCGGCTTATGTGACGTCAATTGTTGCCATTTCGGGGCCACTTTTGATGTATGGGCGGGATAGGACGCTGAACACACCAGTCGGAGACGCGTTCCAGGCACCATAGTTCTAGTCCTAACGTTGCTCGGAGCTCCCGTTCCTTTCCGTGCTTCTGCTACGCTTTTGCCCTGCCCTGTTCGGTTGGGCGTCGTGCTCGTGCTTGAGTTTCATCGCAAGCGTCAAACGTCCTCCAGCCGATCCTCCCAAAGTCGTATCAGCGCCCAGGTCGCCTCAACGCTCCAATGGAAGCGCGGCGACCCCTTCCTAGTCGTGGACGCTGCTCCGTAGTTCGACATATCGCATCACGCGAGAGTGAGATACAGAAATACATATGTACAAAAAATATAAAATATACAGGGTACAGTTAGCAATACACTATTAAAGGATGATAAATTATAAAGCAGAGGAATAAAAGCTACATAACTATGGTTGTAAGGAAAAGCGAGAGGAGGAAAACCGAAGTGCCGAAGCGGACGACGCGAGCAGGCGACGACGAGGTCCTACTAGATAGCTGGGGCCGTGAGTACAGAAAATTATTAGTAGAGCGAGGTTTTGTACAGAATATATATACGTGAAACACGCTCTTTTTCAATAGTAAAAATGCAGACGCATTGGTTTTAGATATCGGTACGATCTTTTATTTCCATTCGCTTCTCTAGTGGAGACCGCTGCTCACGAGAGTAGGCATTTAGCAGCCGTAAAGGGGTTGCGGGAACTCAGGTTCACGAAAAGGACCTTTACGCTAAATGTCATTGAGTTGTCGTGTGGCACTGCCTAAATGACATTTACACTAAAGGTCATTTGGCCTAAGGTCCTTAGGTGCCGTCTGACAGGGTATTACTTCAACTTGTCCTGCAAGGGCGAGTCAAAACTGTGCTGCGGGAACTTCATATGATAGTGCTACGAACAGATATTTTCGGGTAACAGATCTCTACAAAGAGTGCGTGAGAGATTCTACAAGGTTGGCGCCAGCCGTGACGTGCGCGAATATTCCAGAGGCTGTGATCCCTGCACATTGCGCAAAGGACCTTTTTTCGTTGCCGAGGACAGACGAAGACCTACATTGTTGGTGTGCCGTTTGAGCAAGTAACCATTGACGTGGTAGGGCCACTACCAAAAACAACAGGAGGAAGTCGGCATGCACTAGTAATTACGGACTACTTTACAAAATGGCCAGGAGCTATCCCTGTTCGTAATCACGACGCAGCACCCGTCACTTGCATCTTGCTTAACAACAATGTATCGAGGTACGGAGTGCCCCATAGAGACTCATCTTGAGCAGGGACGCACTTTTGGGTCTCAAACATTCAAGAATTTGTGCACAGCACTTGGCATAAAGAAACCAGAATAACACACTTACATCCTCCATCAAACGGTATGGTGAAGAGGCTTCACCGGTCCCTTAAGCAATACATATCCCTCTTCGTCAACGTGAATCAGGACAACTGGGACGAACTGCTTCCCTCTTTTTATTGCCTACCATTCAGCTGTCCACACAGCAACAGGGTACACACCATCAATGCCGTTAATGGGAAGAGAGCTAGGGCTACCTGCAGACATTATGATTGGTACTTCGGTGCCAGCACCACTGGAGGCAACACGTGAGAATATTCACTTTAACCACGCTCTTGATTTACGCAAAACATTACAATGTGTCCAAAACTTCGCACGAAGGCATTTACAACTCAACAGGGACCACGCAGGGGCTCGCTACAATTCAGTCACCAACTGGAACCTGGAGATTTGGTGTGGCTGTACAGACCAAGTACAACCAAAGGTCGTAGTCTAAAACTACAACGACGTTCGTGATGTCCCCTACGAGACCACCGAAAAACTGAACGACGTCGTCCACCGGTTCCGCCATGTCAATTACCATAAACCTCAGAGAGCCCATTTCGATCGTCTCACAACGTACCACCTTAAGTGAACACTTATGCAGGCCTCAGGACAAGGACCGCCACAAGGTGGGTTGCAGTGTTGTCGAACGCTCACACCTCAAGGAGTGTTGTGCAAGACAAACACTTGCAAAACAGCAAGAAAGAAGCTGAGACTATGTGTGTGTGAAGGAATGCGCGCCATTACAGGCTGACAGTGGAACCTGATGAAACAAGGCCTTCGAATTACCTTCTACCATAACGATATGTTTAGCTTCGTAAGCATTTTTTTGCCAAATACTTCTTCGCTGACGTTTTTATATATCACTGGAAGAAAACTAGCTTAACTGGCTCTAAGACGGACGAAGAGCATGCCAGGGTTTAAACGTTTCGCAAAGTTTTATTCACCACTGCCTCTGCCTCTTCAAGACCTAAGGGCGGTATTGTATCGATTCATGTCTCCGTTATACAACAGGTCCTCTGCTCGAGCCTGCATAAACATACGCAAAGCCCAATCCACGGGGACCTGAGCAACATTTCTACAGCGTCTCATCTTGGACAGGCGTCACTCGCCAATAACTGCACAAATGCGAGCCAATCTTCGCCAGAACAATTCTTTTAGTAAGTATCCGGTTCACTTAACTGGACTTCGCTAAATCCATAGATTTAAGTCACAAAATATATTTACTACATTTTAACCAGACAGGTGTCATCTCAATTTGCGCATGATTATTTCGGCTGAAGTTTCAATTTGACTGAAAGGTCCATTTCGGCCTGGGCGCTCCAAGTTAGCCAATCTAAAAATTTAGTCAGATTGATGGATCCATCGCAAATGAAAATTCTAGTCAAACGGAGCATTTAGCCGAATTGGAGCGTCTTGCCAAATTAAGCTAATTTGCAGCCAAATTGAGCCCTTAGCCGAGTGCACTCCCCAGCTCAATCAACATTTAACCGCAAGAGAGACGACGGCCCATCCTGAAGTAGCCATCTGTTGAGTATCCCTTCATTGTCTCTAGTGTGTTCCTTAATTCTAAGGAACACACTAGTCAGCACGTGTCCGAATGCACTGTCTATCGCTTGTTTCGTTTGTCCTCCCGATTTGGTGAAGTCAGAACTGTGCAATCCTGCGGAACGCCGCGATTCTGGTGCTAGCACAGCAGCGGTAGGAGGATATGGCAGACGCCTGTTTTGCTATAGCTCACCTTGAAATCACGATCAGCGGTTAGAAACTACGGCAGCCATAGTGTAGGACGCAGTGACGCCAGCGACGCCTGCGTCCATTACTCTTCTTCGCGGGCGCTCCGAGAATGCCAACCGCCGGGATCGCCACGGCCCATAGCAGTCCACGGCGGCTCCGGTGAGGCATTCTGTTGTCACATTGGTAGCGCTCCAATACGTGGCTAGGCAGACGGGCTAATCTAGTGCATTGAACCAAGCGCACTTCCTTAGTGTCACTTCTGTAGTGTGCCACACGGCTTCTTGCTGAGGAACACACTTTGATTCAAGTGAGTTCGACGAACTCACTTCACTCGACCAAGTGCGTAACCTGGATAGCAGTTTTTCAACAATAAAACATAAAAAAACGCGACGTAAATTTTATCTTGTAAAGAATTAGAAATTTGTCAACGAGAACAGAAAAGAGTATCATTACAAGAATAAACACGCCGAAGACACTTAAGACTGATTATCGTGTAGGAATGCGAAAGCATTCCTACACGCAGCGCATTTCTACAAGAAGTGCGCCACGTCTTCCTTTTTCACACGTCGCTCCGGCGGTGACATCACGCTCCCCTACTGCGCAGGCGCGGCGCCCCCGCCGGCTCCACGGCTTCCGTGACGATGCATATGCGTTGCTCTGCTTTTCTTTGTGTTTTATTTCTGGGGCGTCCGCTTTGACCTTGAGTGGCGCGTGCTTGATGACGTATTGGTGTGACCATCTTTCGGGCACAATGCCGCCGGCTTTTGTCCTAATGGGACATATAAAGCTTTCGCCTTAAAACATAGCGGGATGGACTTCGCCTTACAGTTTGGGTTCAGGCTGATCTGTACGAAGATTAGCGCCGCGGTGAATTGATAAAAGACGACGACAAAGTCAGTCATTCCAATGCTATCTTGGTTTGCAGTGGAGGATAGAGCCTACGCTTGTGTCAGCATGTATACCTTTCCATCGCTTATCACCCTGGCGAAAAATGCTGAGTCACTGAGCTGTGGACGCATGCGCAGCGTCTGATACTGCCGCACAGCAGAGCGACAGCGCATGCTCAGAATGCGTTCCACAGCCCAGCAGACAAAGATGGCAGCGCACCGAAGGCGATTTTTGTGAAGGTCTATAGCTGTACGAGACAACACGATAATCATGATCTAATAAGAGTACGGCTCCTCGTAGACCTCCGTGGGCCGAAACGGAACGCCAAGATTAGATCTTCTACTTCTTGGCTTGCGATGATCGATCGGAATAATCCATTTGGCGTAAATATCGTTCATTTATGTAACCTTGTTTTGTAACGCGTCTTTAATAAATAGACGAAATATTTCCGAGACATTTATGCCTTTAGTTGAACATTTTACGTGCCTAATAATATTTTACCTATCGTTATTGACATAATTTGCGAGTGACACCAATTGTTTCGGTGTGGCACCGTAACACTTGAAGCGAAATTTGGTAAGCTGAATCGCCCTCGGTCGAAGTGAACTAAATTAGCCCGTCTGACAGGGGTATAATACACTGTGCTCGAGGTGTTCCAGGCGCCATAAATTTTACCTATCCTTCCTCCACCATAGACGTCAACTATTGCCCAAGATGCAATGACTCGATGAGAGCCGGTATGCACGGTTAAACTCGAAGATGGTACGATATCAGCCGTGTAATGAAGGACAATAGATATTTCTGGCAGGGACAAGCGCCGTCTTCACACTTCAACTGACGCGGAAGAAAAATCAAGCCATTAGTTGAAGAAGGACACTCAGTTGTCCCGTCTCTAGCGCAAGGTATACCTATCCTTCGATGACGCTTTGGCGTCTCGTAAGCTACGATTGTGAACGCGCAACCAAAGCACGCTGGAAGGCACTGAGCGCGTGCAGGAGACCGGGCATTCGAAAGAGACTCCCTGTTGTGCTCATTCTGTGAATGACTACAGACGCTGGTCTCGTTGGCTCACCTGTCAAGTGCGCTTTTTATAATTTTCTCTGCAGCAAAGCGGTCCTTGGCCTTAGTGGCGGTCTACAGGAACTGGGATCCTTCCAACCTCCCTTGGTGTGGTCCCTCATTTTATCCTGGAGCTGCGTTTATTTGTGCGTCTTCAAAGGCATCAAGACGTCCGGAAAGGTATTCTTACATCAAATAAGCTCACTATTCGCCTCGAGTTATAATTGTGCGCTCCATGTTTTATGTAGAAAGAGCCGAAACAAAGACACGTCTCGGCACATGTGTCAAGAAGAACCGTGTCCATCACGGCTTATGCAAGATTCTACATCTAGCCTAGCAATGAATACAATCTTGATGTAACGGAATATAGTTCGTGGAAGCTCGGCGTCAACACTAGCTCACCGACAATGACCCTAGCTATCGCTCCCAATAAATGAGAGCTTTATATTGTGTTGTTGATGGCTCTGTTTATGATTTCATATATTGTGCACGTTTATGTTTGTTTATGTTTATGTTTTTGTGTATGTCCCCTCCTTGTTCTTTCTTACAGATCGTGTATGTGACAGCCCTCGGCCCCTTTGTCATCCTGGGAATCATGTTTATTCGGGGCATCACCCTGAAGGGAGCCGGTACCGGCCTACATTATTACTTCGTACCCGAGTGGAATAAAGTTTTGAAGATCAAGGTACTTCGTATTTGGGATATCTTGTGTTAAGTATTTATTGAACGATCTCCCAGAAAATTCACGTCGAATATTATTAAAGCATAAAATGTTTTCTTACAATTGTCTCAACCTTCGCGTCTAAAAAAAAAAAGAAAAAAAGAAGGAGACCGTGCAGGGCAGTGCTTCTTAGTTCTGGGTTTCGGAAACGGCAGCTGCCAAGTTGATTTCGTCTTGCGGTACAATGTGCGCGAGTATATTCTGTAACGGCCATGACTCTGCACCTCCGCGTCTTGTCAAGGCCACGATAGCTACGCCGTAGTGTCTTGCTAAGGCCAGGCTCCTACACTGTGGTATCCCGTCAGTCAGGCTCCGCGTTACGTCGCAAGACGCCTCCGGCTCTAACTACGTACGTCGTGCAACGCTGTCGAGGCAGCTGGCGCGAGCGTGCAGCTTGGCCTTAGGGTTTATTCGGGCGTGACTTTGCACTAATGAGACACTCACGCTGGCGCCATTAGCTTTAGGAATAAATAGCGCACTTTAGTACCGGGTATACTTCTGTCCATGACTACATTATTAAAAACATGGTTTTAGCTCAAATCGTTGTCTGAGGAAGGGCTATAAATTGCTCTGTAGTTATCGCTACAACAAAACTAACAACCAGATTTTTTTTTCTGAGGGGGGGGGGGAGTTTGGTGTTTACTTTATTTATTTGTGGTATCTTATGAGTAAAGTTTGTAGTGTAGGAATAAGTGTAAGCCCATTTCTTTTCAAATCCAGATATTCGGAGCCTACACCAGATGCAGATCAAAATGCAACTCCTTGTTATCGGAGTGGTTAAGTTGTTACCGCTGATGTAAATAAATGTCCACTATTAGGAAGTATTAGTAGATTGTTCCGATAACTGCGCTAACAGTAACTGACAACAATACGACGCCCGCGCAAAGGCGTCGGTGGAGTATCAAATATTGTTATGGAAGTTATCAGAACGATCTTCTAAAACTTTATCTGTTTCTTTGTTCAGGTCTGGAAGAGTGCTGCTGAACAAGTGTTTTACTCTCTGAGCATCGCTGAGGGAATGATCATTTGTTTCGGAGGCTTCAACGAATTCCGGAATGAACTTCATAAGTATAATAGCAGTTTTCTGTTTCTATTTATCTCGCTAAACTTGATATGTTTACATCAAAAGCGCCCAAAGGTATTTTATAAGGGTGGAGTAAGAAAAAAGGTATTTTGATGCAGAAAGCATGATATTCACGAGCGGAGCATGTGACGTCTTGTAGTACACACACATTTGGATGCGTATAACTGATAAGATATATTTCCCTGAAATAAAGCTTCTCCATTTGGTATTGTTCACAATCTGAAATCGCGTACCAAACTTTCACGTAGGCCATTCCAGATGTAAGATAGATTCTGATTTTTGTTTGTTTGTTTGTTTGTTTGTTTGTACGACTTGAGGGTAACCTGATTTAAAATAATGCGGCTATCAAATATAAGAAATTCTGGAATGCAGTAAGATTTTCGAAGCACTCTGGGCGCGTTTTTTTCTTTAATAATTATAAGCGGTTGTCTAAAAGTTTGAAGCAAACAGGTGCAACCAAAGAAACCGACATGTCACGCCGGTCATGTGTAGGTATTAGACCTAAGCAAACGCTCACGTAGGAAAAAGTATCGAATATTTTTTGAAACGGTTAAAATAACTACAATTGTTTCTTTACCGATCTTAGTTTCGGGCTAGAAGTTTCAATTTAACTCCTTGTTTCAGACCAAGTGTATGCTGTGTTAAGTCTTATTCAGTTAATTAAACTGCAAGATATCAATCTCAAAATTGCTTTACTGACGTGTCTATGAGGAAACAGCTTGAGCATTAAACATTTACACGCAGACAGGCTGTTTCCTCATAGACGTGTACCAACTAGCTCAACTCAAGCCGGTAATTCAATTACTGAAGTGCTCAACAATATAGAGCGAGTCCTTGTAAACTGGCCGTAGTGTCAAATGCAGGAGTGAAAAGGCGAAAAATTAAATCTGGCGGTTTGCTTCTCGCAATTCCGAGCCGCTCAACCGCTCAATATTAATTTCGACAAACACTTTATTTTAAAAATTTACTAGGCAAAGTGCGGGTAGTTATACTGAGATATAATATTGTAGAGACAGTGAGTGTGCAGGCGAGCTGATGATAGTTAATCACGATGGTTAAAACCCGAAACTCAGGGGAAAAAATAGGAAACTTTAAGCGTAATACTGAGCTGTTTCCAGTGATATTTGTCGTCGTTCACGTCTGTCTGTGACTATCGGTGAAGATGAATACACTGTTCATCTCCATGAACTTGCGTGCTTGTGTTCTTGAACCCTGTGTACAAGCTAAGATAGCATGGCGCTTATGTTCTCTGCTTCTAAAAAAATCCCCGAGCTTTTTTTTTCTTCTTTTTTTTTAAAGATTTGTTTAATAAAGTGGCCAATGCATTTCAGGGACGTCGTTATCATCGCATTCGCCGACTTCATCGTGAGCATGTTTTCCGGCGTAGTCGTCTTCTCCGTGCTGGGAAACATGGCCCACGTGCTCAATCTGCCCGTCGAAGGAGTCGTTCAGTCGGGTTCGTGGACGTTCATTGTCGACCTCCTTATCTCTATTCGAATTCAGTGAGTTTATACCGCCGTGGCAGCTGGCGACGTTCGCAATCTACTCACACATCCCAGCGTCATCTTCAGCGTTTTTTTTATATCAGCACTGGAAACAGCGTTAACCTTGCTCATGCGGCGCTCACTTCGCGCTATATTATTGAATACATCACTGATATAGAGCTGCATCAACGCTGACTTCGCGCCGTGCTAGTGATGCAGGGCTGATACATTGCTGCACCAGAGCTAAGTTACGTTCAAGTCAACACTGCATGAGCCTTCTTTTTAGCGTTGATTCAGCGCAGTGCTGTGTGCGCAAACAGGCCTTAACGCAGCGCTACAGCCACAACGCTATTTTTGCGGCAGTTTCCGTACAGTGTTAGTGCTTTTATGAGAAACTGCCTTTTTCTGTTCACACAATGATACTAGCACCGACACAGTACTGATTCAGCACTCGCTTTAGCGTTGCTCTGCGCATGTGATCCGGCCTTTAAGGGACCATGAAATGATTTTTTCAACTTCTTCCTCTTTAGCTTTAATCCTAAACGTCCTAAACTCAAGTGCGAAATGAGAAACCACGTGGTTGTGTGACGTGTTTGGGCGCCGGATCCGATGCCTCCAAGCTTCCACCGTCCTTTCTAAGCACACCATAGAATTCGTCATTCGCAACTGGTGGTAAGTGCCGTCACGGCACACATTGGCCACGAACGCGAATCTAAATATTCGTCGACGGATTGATTGTTGACGAGCGCGTGCGTCCGAGTGACGCAGTGCTAGTGTTCAGTGCGTGAGCTGGGCGCCGCGGATACATCACAGTGAAAGGCGCAGAACTTTCGAGGGAAAGGAGGTAAAAGAAATAGTCCACTATAATTTCAAACTTTCGTACCGAAAAACAGACGTTTAACTTCCTGGTCTTTTTTTTTTTTTCTAACGGCACGCGATTAGTAAAGTCCATGTCTAAAATTATTTATCCCAGCGCTAAATTCATTTCGTGGTCCCTTTAAACAAGTGCTCGTCACTGCGATGTGCGACGATGTACGAATGGACTCATGCACTCGAAGTTGTAATCCTAATTAGAACGCATTCTTCCCGCTCCTGATTCAGTTCTTAAGTAAGGCGGAATATGCGTTACGAAAAGTAATGCTTTAATAACCGACGTTTTTTTTTTTTTAGATATGTATATATATAAACTGTTTTAATTTAAAGATTACACCTTGCAACAAGTGTGTTAAACTGCCCGGAAGCCTGAAGCCGGATTGAGTTATTAATGAACATACGCATTTTGGGCATGTTGATTTTAAGCCTGAGTCCGTGAAAGTGTAGAAAAACACAAGTTCGATTTCTGCTCAATGACATCGCGGCATTCGCCGATAAGAACACGGAAGAACAATTTTACGACGTTAGAAACGTGAACCCTGCCCGGCGTTTCTTGAGGTGTCACTGAGCATAGACAGTCTCAATAAAAAGCTTCTCGGAGGCACCATCTTCAAAGATACAGCGTATGGCTCCCACCTTGCTCGCGTTTGGAGGCCACAAACACGCTCGTGCCGGGCTGTGGAGATCTGTAAACATGTAAACTCTAAACATTTAAATGGTGTATGATCCGTAGAACTTAAGAAGTACAGGGTGTATTGAGTTCCGAGCATTTTGTTATCGCTCCGTAAACCAATGAGGTTGTGGCATCAGGTAATAAGCGTAAAGTCATTAGAGAATCATAGTATAGATCGTACGCTGCGGAGAGCGGGCCCAGCGGCCGCCTGCTCAGTCCATGCTTCAAAGTTACCGCGCGAGCTTCCGCTTGGAAAGCCTCAGCTCTCGAATACGGTCTACTAAAACTCTCTAATAAGCCACGTTAGCAGATTATCAGACAGCGCTCTCACCTGCTGTGAATACTAACCAGGAGCAGTAGTCGGCCGACTGAACTTAGGGACAAGGTGTTTGTTTTAACCAAACAATGTGCAAGCATTGGAAAGAAGCTCGCATGCGCTGGCTACCTATTGGAAAGCGTTCACGTTTGTCATTATCCAACTAGTCCGTTTGAGACGTTTGCAGCCGTCAAGGCATACCAAGTCCGACCACTGTTCACGACATACCACCACAGTTATGAGGCATCTAAGGGCTGGTTGCCATATCTGCGTTCGACTGCGATCAGCTGCGCTACGACCGCTTGCGACGGCTTACCACCAGCGAACACCATCTATAGAGGACACTCTGGCGCACTGGCGCCATCTGTCAGGCAGCCCTCAATCTTTTCAACCTGCGTATTACTAAACTGGAGGTTTTGTAGAATTTTCGAGATCAAACCTACGCACTACCTACGAGAAATGGCCTCTTATAGTATTCGAGCTGATTGTGAAAGAATTATTAGTAATTTATACACATTGGAACTGTTTCAGAGCTACCGATAGGTGGCGCAAGCCGCCTCCCTTTTCAAATGGTTTAATCTCATCAATCCATCCATCCGTCGTCGTAAGCTGTCAGAAATGCTTGTAGCACAGTCGATCACAGTCAAACTCAAATGTGCGAACCAACCTTAGGGAATTCTTACGTTGAACACCACGTTCTTTTGGACACTAGAGCAAGGACGTATAGATGTGCAATATGTATGGTTTGCCCACTGAGAACTTGCTCGAGCTTATATTCTTAAGCCATGCGCCCCCGCAGCTTACTTGCTGATTAAACATAGTCTCGCACGTAAACTGTTTTCTTCTTCTTTTTCACTGTTGCAGGAATCGGGCTTGCGTTCATCACGTACCCGCAAGCGCTCAGCATGATTCCGTATCCACACTTCTGGTCGGCCGCCTTTTTTGCCATGCTTTTTTTCCTCGCCATCGATACCGAGGTGTGTGGCGTGGGTTCTTGCACTCGGTGACGGGCTAAAAATTGCTAAGAATTTAGGAGACGCTCCTCCTCCAGCGCGCTCGTTGCCTTCCACCGAGATTTGTGAATTCTTAACCTGGCACTCACTACACCGCGTACACTAATGCCTCGATCCCACAAATTTGGACGGTCCGCAAATTCGGTTTCTCAACGTATCGCGCTGGATTTTACTAGAGAAGTGCCCGAAGGTGGTCCATTTATTAATTAAGAGTATGAATACACTAAACCTCTGAAGTCAAAAGAAAGAAAATAAAAACTGGTTTTGTCTACGGACAAATGTTTTTTTAATCATAAAAAGATATGTCCCGGTTATTCTGGCGTTTATTACGACTAAACAGTCGGTGAAATGGAAATAAAATACAATTGGCTTCCTTATTCTTCATTTTATTTGACCCAAATTAGCGCGACAGTGACACAAAATATCATTGTACATGCAAAGTATGAGGAAAACAATTTTTGTTTCGTGATTTACCCAGGTGAGCCAATTTTCCACAGTTTTAGTGAAAGCTTCCACTACCTTCGGGCACCTCTGTAGTAAATCCTAGCGCAACACGTTAAGAACCCTTTTTTATGCAGACCGTACAAAGTGAGATCGATGCGTTAGGATACGCGCTGTATAACTAGTGGTATTATACTCGGGAACAATTTTTTCTGGCATTTACGCAGAAGTGAACAGCGCGCAAAAACAGCCGTGACCGCCGTTCATTGTTCACGAACGCCCGGGTACCCATAGTTTTTACTCAATTGACAGGAAAAATTGTCCCATGTATAGATAAAATATTTTAAGCAGCGAAAAGAATTTTAAAGCCAGAATATTTATGGGCTCGCTTGAAAGTCTAAGGTGTCCCGAAGACTTGTAGCGGAAACGGGATAACCCGGGCGTACGACGATCAGTTGGTTGGTGCAAATGCGGGACACGTGGTCGTGGGTTTGGCGAAACTATGAGCTAGTTGTCGCGTGACGCAACTTCACTGTGTCACGGGGCAGTGACGTCGCTTTGCTACGTGATATCACTTGGCACTTGCAACGGCAGAGCCTGCAAGTGTATCTGGCAACACCGCCACCCATTATATCGCATGTTGGGATACGACGACTGCAGGCGCCATTAAGCGTTCATCATTCGTTTGGAACGTTACCAGTCTGAGTCTCTCATCTTTCGGGACATTACATGGTATCAGAACAATCCTTTTGACTAGAGCAGCACCTACATAAGTCCCAACGCCTTCTACGGAAGGATTCAAGCTTTCAGAAGGATTCCAACTGTCTGGAAACCTCGCACAGAACTGGGAAGAATTCTGTCAACAAGTGGAACTCTTCCTGGAAGCCACGGAACCAGAGAAACCACGCTCGGTGATGCAGAAGGCGGCAATACTCTTACACGTCGCAGGACCGGACGCTTTGGAGGTGTTTAACACCTTTCAGTGCACCGACCCTGAACGCGGAGAATACGGTGTTACCCTCCAGAAATTCGAAAGCTGCTGCACGTTTCGCTGCCACGAGACATATGAACGCTACATTTTTCGATCCAGGATGCAGAAAGAGGGTGAACCTTTTGAGAACTAATTTCAGGACCTGCAACTGAAGGTTCAGTCGTGCAACCTTGCCAACCTCGCTGACACTATCGTGCGCGACCAGATAGTGCACGTCACCGTCGACATCAAGCTGCAAACGCGCATGCTTCGGGAAGAAGGCTTAACTCCGGAGAAAGCAGTGCAGTCTCTACAAAACGACTAAACCAAAGCAAACACAAAAAAGCACTAAGAAGTACCACAGAACATCCTCGAGCCAATTTCGACACAACAGAGATATGCTAAAGCCCAGAAATGCAGTAGGTGCAATCTGCAGCACGAGCTAAGGCGTTGCCCCGTGTACGGACAGGCCTGCTCTGGGGTGCCTTCATGTGTGCTTTGCTTAGGGTGATGATATCTGGGCGTTTTCTTATGAATGCTTACTTTTTTTATGTTTAGAAGCGTATGAAAAATTGTCTCCCTGCACGCGCTCTTGGCGGTAAATTTGCTAGGACGACTTCTTTTTATATTTTTTCGAAGAGGGGATTTTTGTTTTATTTTTATGTGAGCGCGTGTTGTCGGTATCGGGTACTACAAAGGATGTCATCGCACTAGACCTAAGGACATTAAGAAACTATACTCTAATTAAAGTGCAACAAGAAAAATCACAGGGCCGCGTGCGTTAGAGGTCACAGTACCACGAACACGCCTATCACAGGGCAACCGATGACATCACGTGCGGCCATGACGACTTTATCGTGCTGGAGTTGCTGGCGGTCACGGGAGACAAAACAGACTGGCTGGTGGAGATGCCAGTCGCTAACCAAAGTTCTAGACTCAAAGTAGATTTTAGAGCGCAGGCGAAGGTGTTGCCGCACTGTGTGTTCGAAAAGCTTATCAAGGAGGAACAGACGCAACCGAGCAGCGCCATCTCTAGAAGCTATAGCGGCCACCAGATAGGTCACCTAGGGAGTGTCTGTCTTCCCGTGGAAAGCAAGCAAAAAGGGGCAACGATTGAATTCTTCGTCTTAAAGAAAGTTCAGCAGGAACCTTCGAGCCTTCGGGCAAGCGAAAAATTCTGTCTCGTGAACCCTGTGGAGAGCGTCACTGAAACCTCCGCCGTGGAGCGAAATCGTTGTTTCGGAGCTTCCCCAGCTCTTCAAGGGCCTCGGCTGTATGGAACAAGCCATTAAAGATGGTCCTCAAGGACGGTTACGCGCTTTCGATCAAGCCGTGCAGAAGCGGGAGCCGGACAGATTCGAAGCCGACGGGGTTCGTCGCCAAAATGAGCAAACCGAGTGTTTAGGTAGGCCCACTGGTCACTGTCAGCAAAAGGGATGGCAAGATCAAAGTTTTCATAAACCGAAGACATATAAACGAGTGCCTTAAGAGAGAGCGCTACAGGATACCCAAACGAGATGACATTGAGGCAGACCAGAACAATGCAACAGACCTTTCACGGCCAGATGCCACCTCGGGGTTCCACCAAATCAGACTCGTACTCGTAACGCGTCACAAGTAATGAAATTACTTGTAATCGATTACTTTTCGGAGTAATTTTGTAAATCAGCTGATTACTTTTATTAGGCAGTGCAATCACAAGAGTAATCTGATTACTTTTTTAAAGTAATAAAAAATTACTTCTAACCGTTACTACTTTTCCACGGGACAATCCCCCGGACACACCCTTTTTATTTTTTTTTTGAAATGACAAAAATAATTTTTTTTTTCGAACGGGAAAAAAAAAGATTTTTGCAGGAGCTGCAGAAACGAGGTAACCCCTTTGTATGTACAGTTTTCCCGTGGAATGTTCTGTTTTTTTTTTTCGGAGCTGGGACTGGGAGTGGGGAGCCCCAGCCAAGTTCCCCAGTGCGTCACAAAGGCCATTCAGGGCGAAGTTTGAGGGAGCAGAATGTAACTTTGTAAGTCTTCCGTTCAAACTAGGCCCTCACGCACACACACACAGAAATAAACAAAAACAATCCTGCTTACGGTACTTACTCGCACCCCGTAGGAGAACCAGAATCGAAGAATGTCTAAAGCGGATGCAAAATATAACAAAAGCCAGTTCAAATATACGTTAAGATCCCGTATTTCCCCTGCCTGGTCCTTCTTGTGTCAAGCAAGGTTTCGAGTTGAGAAGTGGTCGGGGGGCGACCTCCTCCGCTAATGGACACTATGCATGATCCGTTTCCAAATCCCGAGCCGCTGCTCTTTGTGCTGCTGCACCTACTCATGTTTACAAACAAACCGGAGCGCCCGGAGCGCCCCTAGCGGACGCCACCGGCGCTGCGCATGCGCGATGGGGGTGTGGGCAAGAAGCCCGCCGTCGCCCATAAACACATCATTGAAATGCGATGTTGTCGGCGTCAGTGTGAGTCCCCCTGCCCTTTTTCGCGTTCGAATTGTTGGTTCTACGTCTTCCCGGCGATGTCTCGACTATCTTGAGCGGCGTCAGCGAAATTACCGAGGCTCGTTACACCGCAAAACTTCGCGTGAATAATGTGACATGTGGCGATTGATTCTGCGTGGACGCCGCAGAATGTACGCTAAAGCCTGATTCGCATGATGAGATTTCGCTCGGAATTTTCAGTCGCGACGCCGCTCGGGCTGCAAAAGCGTGAACCGTAGCTGAGATGGTCGACGTCGATACTGAAAATCGCAAGCAGAATCGGACCAACTGAATTAGGCATAACAAGTCGGTGATGGTCACTGGTAACAATGATCAACATCTCCTTGTATCTACTGTTTACATCGAGCCTGCTTACCAACCTTCAAATTTAAGTCTCTTGAGGCCTGCACTTACTTCTTATCGCAAGGACCGGGCCAACATTTGGTCTACGGACCGGCGTCGTCTAAGAGAGCAGACGACAAGCAGAAACGTTTGAAAGAGCAGACGACAGTTTGAACAATCAGGCGGCCGTTTGAACTTGAAGACGCACTGAACGTAGCCCGCAGGTGGTCCGCACAACTTGACGGTTTTCTGGCGTTCATGTTGGAACAAAACAAATAAATCTGATGACCACAAGTATCCGTGAATTCAACCCAAAGTGCTTCCCGCCCAAGCAATCGTTGTCCGACGGCGTCTGCTTTTCCCTTTTCACGGCACATATCCAGATTCTCGGACGAACCGAGCACGTGAAAACTGACCTTCAAACCTTTCTCGACACTTTTGGTACGGCCCCAGTCGCGGCGTTTTGACGAGAAGGCAGGTTTTGTCTGGTTCCTTTCAAAACAACGCAGGAATACACGTCTGGCATGGGGACTTCTGCCCACAGCCCCAGACCGGAAGTGCGACTGACGCGCCACCACCGCGCCGTGACGTCACAGTAGATGAGTTCGTGTATAACATGCGAGTTCATCCACGTGTGAATAATATTTAGAGAAGCGCGTGTGCGTGAGAAAGAGAGTACGGGTATGGTGCCTGGAACGCGTCTCCGACTGGGTGTGTTTACCGCGCCCAAAAAAGTGGTCCCTCGATTTCCGCCCGATGACGCTCATAGAAGTGGTCATGCTGTCGCCGGCTGCGAACCTGGCGGCGTCCCAACAGTTGTAGTACCCATGGCAGACGCCTGCCCTGCTGCAGGTCACTCCCCACTGTGACAGTCCACGGAAGCTACAGCAGCCGAAAGTTGGGACTCCTGGAACGCCGTGACGACAGCGACACTCGCGTTCGCTCGCGCTTTTCGCCAGCATTTCTCCGGCCAACCGCCAGGATCGCGACAGTCAACAGCATGACACTCCGGCTTGTGTGACGTCATTTGTTGCCACTTGGAACCACTTTTGATGTATGGGCGGAATAGACGCTAAACACACCAGTCGGAGACGTGTTCCAGGCACCATAGTACGGGCCTCTTGGTTGCCAGTACAAGAAAATATATAGAGCAAGAAAACAAAATACCTTTTATTTGGAACCAGAGATTTTAAAAAGCACTCTAAGTTTCTATTCATCAGCGATCAGTGGAGATTTTTCAGGTGAAATAGCGATTGCGACATTGCTAAAATATTTTGCAGCTAGAAACACCGATGATCCCATGATGCAGCGCACAGAGACGGCTTGATGCTGTAGAGGGAACCCGCTTTTTCTTCTTCAATACTTTGTGAAAATGTGAAATATAGGTTGAAGTAGTTCATTGTTATGAGCGGTAAAGATGTAAGTCTTCACACAATAAAGTAACCGGAAAGTAACGGTTACTTTCAAAGTAATGTCCAATTACTTTTGCTGTCGAGTAATCAAGTAATCTAATCGAATACTTTTAGCTAAGAGTAATAGTAATTGTAATCGATTACTTTTTTTTGTAATGTCTACAAGACTGCACCAAATCCACCTCGATGATGAAATCTCAAAGATTTAAGGAACACCGAGAGAATAAGACACAGGTGAAATGTGTTATCATGTACACTTTATATTACCATCTTTGTCTTTTTTGTGTGTGTGTGTTCCAAACCCATCCAATACGCTCCTCAGTCTACATTGTCTCAAAGATTCGCACATTTAATACACCCTTCGGGCGCTATTGTTACAAATGGCTACCGTTCGGTCTTGCCTCGGCACCCGAGGTTTTCAGAAAAAAGAAGGCTATAGCATTTTTTTGAAGATTTGACAGGTGTCAGTGTACATCTATGACATAATCATCTGGGAGCCACCGAAACCGAGCATGAGACATGACTCCAAGCAGCTCTACAGGCTGCCCTTCGGTCAGGACTTACCCTTGAAGTGGAGAAATGCAGATTTGTATAAGAGAGGTGGTTTTTCTAGAAAACAGGTTTAGCCGCGCTAGGCACTCAGCCCGGTCAGAAGTTGGTGAACAGCGTAGTAATCATGCCAGTACCCAGGAACGCAAAGGACCTTCAACGCATGCTTGGTGTTTTCACATGTTTCAGCAAGTACCTTCCTCGGTTTTGGGATCAAACCACCCTTCTGTGGGACCTACTCAAGACGCGCTCGGTGTTCGAGTGGACCCTAAATTAAGACAATAAGTGTCATATTCTTAATACCTGCTTAACCCCAGCACCCGTCCTTGCATTCTACAATGAGGCGCTGGAGACAAAAATGTCCACTGCTGCCTCTAGCTATGGCCTGGGCGCAGCTCTCTTACAGCGTCACGAGACAGAGTGGACTCCGGTTGCTTATCGTCAAGAGTGCCGACAGAATGCAAATCACGATACTTTCAAATTGAGAAGGAGGCACTGGGCAGCACATTAGGCTGTGGGTGGCTTCATGATTTTATATATGGACGGCCCATAACCTTGTAGACTGATCACCAACATCTTATTGCCCTCTCCAAAAAGAATATAGGTACCATGCCTCCTCGCCTGCAACTTTTGTTTTCAGATTAATGAGGTATGACTACAAGTTTGAATTCGTTCCGGGCAAGCAGATAACACTCGAAGACGCGTTATCGCGTGCTCCGTTCCCAAGGTACACACAACTGATGCTCAGGGAGTGCTTGCTAAGGGGCTTGCTGAGGAACGTGATGCCGAAGTACATGCGGTCGCAGGGCTGTCAAAACTGGTTAGAAATTACAGAATGAGCAAGCTTGGAGCTGCGACAGCCAAGGGCACTGTTTTGGCAGGAGTAATCAGCTGCCTTCACGAACATTGGCCGCTGCCTCAGTCATGTCCCTACAGGTCGTGCGCCGAAGAAATGTCAGTCGGTCAGGGTGTGCTTGCTAAGAGACTCAACGTAGTTATCTCAAAGAGTCTCAGAAGAGAAATGCTTGCCAGGTTGCATGACGGTCATTTGGAAACCAACAAATGCAAATCAAAAGCTTGCCTGTTCATGTTCAGGCCTGGAATGTGATCGGACATTGTACAAACGGTCAATAACTTAACATACAAGCATTATGCATACCAGCAACCAGCCGAACCACTGTCAATGAGAGCAGTGCCACTTCGCCCATGGGTGCGCTTTGGTGTGGACTTATTTCAGTAGGGTGAGCACGCATACCCAGTCGCTTTTGATGCGTACTCTAATTCCCCGGAGGTCTAGCAGCTCACAGACACCACGACAGATGCAATGGTCAAAGTATTATCAGTGATCTTTGCAATTATAGACTACCGATGGAAGTGTCTACCGACAAAGGACCCCAGTTTCGTTCCAATAAATGTAAGACTTTCGCACTCAGATATGACTTTTATCACGTCACTTCGAGCCCACACTTCCCGCAGTCAAGCGGTCTAGCCGAGAAACGCGTACAGGTCGCGAAGGGGATCATAATGAAGTCCACTCATGCACAGGAAGACTACAAACTAGGTCTTTTGAGGTCTTTTGAACTACAGGTCTTCACCGCTAGATGATGGCCTATCACCAAGTGAACTTTTGATGGGGAGAATAATCAGGTCGCGCCTACCCGACTTCACGGAACAGCTTCCAAAACCAGTGCACAAGCGTCAACAGAGTAGTTGGGGGGGGGGGTAGACCACTTCAGCCACTACTTCCAGGGACGGTGGTCTGCCTCAGGTGGGAGAACTCCTGGACGACGATGGCCAAAGTCCAAGACCGGGTTTCCCTAGTTCCTAACGAATCATCACTAAAGGGGGGGGGGGCAAAACGCTGCGAAAGAGGTTAAGGAGCCTTCTTCCTACCCCCTACGACTTCAACACAGAAGAGGTGAAAAGTTGTGGTCCAGATCAAGAAGAGGCCCATTAGCACAGATCCTTGGCGCCGGCATCTTGTCCGTCACCCCCAAACCAACATACTGGAATAGGTCTGGCATCTCCACCCACAGTGAGAGTGACTGTACTGACGTTGGACTCTGCTGGAGGGATATTGCAGCGCTTTTGGCGTCCACCTCAGAAGCTGACGTATGAGGAAGCTTTACAGCAACAGACGTGACTATTGATTGAGCCTTCTCCCACGATAAGGGGGTGTAATGGCGGAGCCTGCAAGTTGGTCTGCACAATCCAGCCAGCCATTATATAAAATGTTGGTTTACAGCGCCATTAAAATTTTGTAATTCTTTTGGAACGTTGCTCTTTTGGGTCTCTCAACTTTCGCGACACTACCGCGACGTTACTGCTACCACCACTGGTTACGTCATATGACGTAAGTGTCACATGACACCACAACGCAAAGTATGTCATGTGACAGAACCACCGTCCATTAAGTGCGCCAGCACAATATTAAGAAGTGATGCCTCTTAAAGGGGCACTAAAAAGGGTTCTGCGATTTTCCGCTCTTGGTCGTAACTGATTCTACAAATCTTAAGCGTACTAAAAATTTAAAAAAAGTTACAATCACGCGACTTCTTTTTTTTTTACTAAAAACGTAATAAGAGGTCGGGACACACCACTTCCTGGGCCGCTTTTTCTGCTCAGGAATGGCGGGGCATAACCCAGCAGCGGTGTCAGCGCGGTGAGGATGGGCGCTCGTCGGTCAATTGCAAGCCACCTCTCTCGGAGAGGCGGCTTGGGATTGAGAAACGGCTTGCGATTGGCCGACGAGCGCCCATCGTCATGGCGCTGACACCGCTGCTCGGTTATACCCCGCCTTTGCTGAGCGGAAAAATCCGCTCAAAAAGGAGTGTTCCGACCTTTCATGACATTTATAATTGGGAAATCGGCGTCGCGTGATTGTAATTTTTGGATTCTTAGAATGCTTAGGGCCAATAGAATCAGTTATGACTAAGAACAGAACATTGCAGAATCTTCTTTAGTTCGTATTTCATACGTGAAATCAAAGGTATATTTTTATATTAATTTTTTAGTGTACGTTCCTGACGCTGACAGTGGCGTTTCACGCATGTCAGAAATACCAGGCATTTCTCTTTGAAGCGCGCATCACGTGACAAAAGCGTTATACTATAAGGATACAGCGATGTGACGCCAGAAATGTGGCGGACGAGCGGATCGGATACTGGGGCATACAAACAATCACAGGTCAAATGTTTTGTAGGAAATAAGAGGTGAGTGAATGTATGTACACTTTCGCTGTCAAACTGAGATCTTGTTTGATTCTGCTCACCAGTTCTCGTCCGTGGAGTGCGTGGTCACACCCTTCAAGGACGAATTCCCACTCTCCGAAAGCATCCATCCCTTGTCTATTTTCTGGTCTGCCTTGGGATGTGCATCTCCGGAATGCCAATGGCCACCCAGGTAGGTGGAAAATAACCAGCTCAATTGACGCTGCAGGAAGGTCTGTATTTGTTTCTGTTTAAAGCAAATAGATAGGTAGATACATTGATAGACATTTATTTCGGCTCAGAAAAGCCGCAGCGCCGCGAAAAGACGAGTAGACCATACCGTGAAAGCCCGCGGCGACGCGTCGAACGATGATGAGATGGCATTGTAGAGATGGATTAAAAAGTTGGGGATGGTGGTTTAAAGGGAGCTTATGAACGAGGGTGAGGGATTGATGTTGTGGTTGAAGAGGGCGAAAAGCCTTAGGCCTAGTAACGGTCTTTGAGATGGTGGTCTTCACGGTCCGCCATGAGCTGCCGACTTCTAGCAGGCCAGTCTAAAGCGCCAGGCGAGGGCTCCCTGCTTGCCCGGCTTGCAGACGAGCCGGCCGAATATTTGGCGACAGAGGGAGTTCAGCACGCCCGTGGTAAGGGTCCAGGGGTTGGTGCCGGTGTTGGCCGGGCGGCGGTCTTCGCGAAAGCGGACCTCGAAGCCTCCTAGCTTGCGGTCGAGCTTGTAACCGAGCAGCCTGAGCACCCTGTCGATCGAAGACATTGCGTGTGTCACTGGTCCTGCTGGCTCTTTGAGGATGGGGAAAATACGTCTTGTGTCCATCTGGCTTCAATTTCTCTTCATAATTGCGAAAGCTGCCGAATTATTTTTTTTTTTTTTTTGGGGGGGAGGGGGGTTGTGTTTGCAGTAGATGACATGATGACGCAGGCAGTTCGGGCTCCATGATCAAAGAGCCTCGTTTATTCCGCAGCGTACGCTTTTATCAGCTGCGCACAAGTGTCTTGCGCCCGCAGCAACACTCCTGGTTTATTCGGAAATCACTGCATCTGTCTTCTTTTTTCTCTTCAAAATACAGAGTTCATACTGGGAATTTTTATACAACATTTCATGCTTTGCATCGGTACATCACAGTACATCACAGAAGCAAAGACAAAAAAACACTTTGCGCAAGTAGATCACACTTCAATTATTAGAACCTAGTCTGACAGGTTTTCATACAATTCATATTGACCTGGTTACAGTTGCCTGAGGTACCCTGGCAGCATCTGGAGGGGGCTCCGCGATGATGGCGCTTTGCATACTGTTGTCTGTACTTATGTGGGAATCATTGCTGCCCTCGTCGTTCTCCTGGAAAAAGTCATAAGAACCCTCGACCTGACCTGGCAACCCAAAGGCGAAAATTGCCTTCCTGTTTCGTCTCAGCTCTACTCCAGAATCTGCTTCCATCAAGTAGGACCTACCTTTCGCCATTTCCGCGTCTACAGTTCTGAAAAAGACATGTCCAACCTCTTCTTCCATAGCCGAAACTCGTATCTTTCACTCTAAAAAAAAAAAGGGTATATGCTTACGTCCTTGTCCCATATACGACACCCCAAAAAATATTAATTTTGATAGTACAGCGGGCTGACGTGGAACAGACGGCCTCAAAATTTTACGAGGTGCTTGAGAATGGTGAGATATGCCTCATTAAACAGCTAAACTACGTATCAAAGGCTACAGAAAAGAAACACTGAGGTTTTGCAGTAAGACCAAGAAAACCCCGATTACTTTTTTGTATAGTCAAAAACACGTACATTAGCTATTTGAATAAGTTGTACCACTCGGCTATCAAGCCGCCTGTGAAGTTCGGGAACGACGGTTCGACGTCAGCGCGCTGTACGTCGAACTGAAGTTTTGCGGTGTCGTATATGGGACAAGGGGTGTAAGAATATGCCCTTTTTTTAGAGTGTTCGTTGTTGCTGGAGCGGCGATTTTTTCCGGCAGACTTGGCTGAAGTGTCGCTTTATTCTCGCAGTTGTAGCACTTCTAGCTTTTCGATAGGCACGCTGACCGCTGGTGGTGGTCACCACTGCAGAAAGGACACGATTGTTCGTGAGACCTTGCCCAGATGTTTGGAGCGACGGCACACAGCGTCGACATTTGGTCTGCGCCTTGCGCAGATTCAAGCGGCGACTCCGTTGCTCAGAGGGTGCGTTGCGATTCGCGCACCTTTTCCTTCAGCTTCACCTTTGGCTGGTGCCGTTTCTGAGAGTCAGCTTAGCGTTCATCAGCAGTGATAACGAAAGCTTCTCGTCCAGAAGGCCCACCACGGACTGGTCTCGGATCATCTGCGGTTTCATTTCGCCGAAGATACAACCCTCAGCCACAACGTGAAGTCCAGTGACGTGCTGATCGACCGACTCGCCTTGTTTCTGTTGCCGACGATGGAAGCATGCGCTCTCGGACACTACGTTGCATTCTTTCACAAACTGTTCGTTGAACGTGTTTTTCAAAATGTCGGAAGTATTTTGCCTGTTCAGCTGACAAGTCGAACATCGCAAACATCTCTTTTGCTTGCTGGCCCATTGCGTTCAAGGGTCTGCAGACTTGAGCCTCACCCGACCTTTCATTGAGTCCCGTGGTGAAACGGTAGTTGTCGAAGTGTTCGATCCACCGCGGCCAGCCACTCCGATGTGTTGTCGAACTCCAACTGCGGCGGTTGTTGGAGCCCAAATGGCCAGTAGGCACCGGTGTCTTTTCCACCATCGTTCTTCGTGGCACTCGTGCAAACTTAGAGGATCGGTGAAATGCCAACTCCTGACACCATGTCGAATTCGGGGGCGGTGTCCGCAGCCAATGAAATGATGACGCAGGCAGTTCGAGCTTCCAGATCAAAAAGCCTTGTTTATTTCGCATCGTGCGCTATTTGCAGTCAAGCACACGTATCTTGCATAACTCACAAATTGCCCTAAAACAAGATGGGGAAGAGACGAGAGCTCGGAGGCGAGGAGAAAAGTCTTGCTGCTTGCATGGCTCATGTCCTCACGGAAAACATACGCGCGCGCGCCAACGTTCATATCTTTTATTTATTTTTTTAGAAGCGTGCACGCTTTTCCTATTGTGCATGCCCTTTGTTGTGCCCTGTTTGGACAACCCTTCACATAGGCTAATTGCAAAGGCCACAAGCTCGAGCTCCTTGTGTTTGATCGCTCTTCGGTTACACGAGCGCTAATGCAGCAGTAGCACGGGTCACTGCTGCCTGCTCGCACTCGTACCCTTGACGGTTGGTTCATGTTAGAGCCATTAAATGAGCTCTACACTCGTTTCCATTTCAAGAAAAACGGAAGTTTTGCGCATTGCTCATAGGCCACGCGAGGTAGTCCTTACCAGATTTTGTTGTCGGAAGAAGAGGAGATGCTTTTGACGTTTCAAACGTGTACGTCTTGATTAGATAACATATATATATATATATATATATATATATATATATATATATATATATATATATAATCTAGAATTTACCTACGTATAACTTAGTTTTCTTCATTAAGGAGGAAACTAGTAACGGCGGAGTCGGACTTTTGTTTTTACTGCTGTTCTTGAGGTGAAAACCAGTATAGTTCACGTCAAGGGAAACAAAGCAGTATGCTGCAGCGCCTTTTCCTTGGAATGTTGTCTTAATGTCACCGACAGAACAAAATAAAATCACTCAATGTCATACAGAATGTGGCATCTGGGGGGGACAGGCAAGGCGCATTGCAAGGTTGAGGCAAGACTGTACAACAAAAGATCTGTGTGCGCCACAGTCCTGCTGATAAAGTTTCTGAGATACAGGATGTGCAGCCTGTTCTGAGCTGCGCTGCAGGGTTAGCCTGACCAACAGCACTTTAGAATAATCAAAGCCTGTGAACAGCTTCCTTTACCTCCACGTAATTTGATTGGGCATGAGGCCAAACTGAACGCTGATGAAGCGCTCGTGCCCAATGTGCGTCTGCGCTCGATCTCGCTCTAATGGCGTAAAAATGCTGGTGCACGGGCTTTCATTTTTCTAGGTTGTGTTGGCCTGATATGGACACGTGACGTCATTGTGTCTCGAGACGTCACCACTTAATTACGAGTCACGACGGTTTCAAGTGACGTAATCATGTCATACCGTGATGTCATCATGACGTCACGGCGTCACGTGACATTCTGGTGTCGTGTGACGTCAAAGTGCCACGTAAAGCTACGATGTCACGGGGCGTCACGGTGGCACGGGACGTTGACGTCACGATGTGTCACCGTGACATGACAGTGTCGTCTGTAACAGCGTCATGTGACGTCACGGTGCCACATCACGTCATGGCCTTGCGTGACATCACGTGAGAGAGAGGAGGCTCACATACAACGGCGATACGCGATTGAGGCAGCTGGGCAGTTAGATGCAAAATACGACAAACTGATTCCCGCCAAAAAAGAAAAAGAAAAAAGATGTTCCTTGAATGTGCGAATGCAACACAAAGAAGGTGCAATCAAAAACAAGTTGTATGAGGAGCGGCCTGAGGACGGCATTGATGAATATCGAAAACTTCTTCGGCTGTTGTGGACGACAGGCGCAACAGTTCAGGCCACACCAATTGTTAGGCTACACCGAGGCCACCGCCGGTATGCTCCTGAACAAAATCTGCAAAGTTGCCAGACACGCGAACAAAATACCGCCAATTGAGAAGAGATCCCACGCCAAGGCGGGGACTGTTTGTGCAGCCCGAGCAAAAGCTGCCCATCTCCCTGGGACGTTTACGTCAGCGCGATTCCGCGCAAAGGCGTGACGTTCACGTGATGCGCGTCCCGGGGAGTAAAGGGGGATTTCTCTCCCGTTTGAATATCCCTTATTCACCACGTTCTTTGGTAATATGATGACATGACCATTATACACTAATTCAATTTCCCTGCTAAAAAAAAAAAAACTTACTATAGGGAAATTGTGTTTCACTTGTACTTTGCTTCCGTTGCACTTTTGGGACACTTATTTATAAAACCCTAGCGTTATTTACATTTTCTTAAAAAAAAAAAGCATGGTACTATTGAAGAACAAAAGTGCGAAGTCTGTTTCTTACAAATATTCGGAACCCTTCCTGAGCCACAGTTCGCGGCGCCTGGAAAAAAAAAAAAGCAGTTTTGAAATCGTGATTGAGTGCCGCTATTGCCAAAATTTGCCTCTGTCAGAAGAATATCGGAGTGAATTATGGAAGCTTGACCACTACCCGGCACCTCAAACGTCGCGAGCTATTTTAAGACGTTAGTAATGAGTAAGTAACGCTGAAGGCTTTACGAAATATGCGATTAGTGGTCTCCGGTGCTTGTTAAACCGTTCCTTTAATGCCGCACAAACACTGTATATATTCAAATCAGCAAGAGTGGAGACCGAGGTTTAAGGATGAAATACAGTTTTAGGTTGAAGGATCCCAATCGTTGGTTTTCATAGCCCGCGGGCAATGAACAGAAAATTCCTCGGGTGGATCGGTTGCTACTCGGCAGCGCGGCTGGTGGCGAAAAAGAGCGACGATGGCGTACCTGCCAAAACAAACTTCATTCTTGAGCGACGTGGAAATTTTTCAAACAATAAAGTGACTTTCAGATATGTCTTCGGTGGCCTGCCTTTTACGGAAGGTTATTGTCGTCTAGGTATTGTATAACCGTGATTGAACTTCCATGCTTAAAATACTGAAATTGTCTGTATTGTAGTACTTTTCTGTGGCAATCCAGATGCTTTTTGTGGACTGGACACATAAATCCCGGAAGTCACGTTTCGTACATGTAGTGAGAAAGTTCATTCCTGGTCTCCGATAGCCGTTGGCAGGAGCAGGGGCAGAAGAACCAGCGAGGACACGGGAAGGTCGACCGATTTCAACGGTGTACTTGCCAAATCTGCTGCGCCTTTTCTCGCGTCCCGTTACTGAGCCTCGCGAGCCGGGCCGACTCACGATGTCCATGCTCGGTGGTCCGATTGGCGAGCCGTACCATTGAGCGCCAAGTCACGCCACTGCTCACATCTTTGCCTTTTCCCCCTGGAGGAAGGCCATTATGGCCGGTGAAACGTGGATTGTAGCGCTTCAGTCTGGAGACATGGATGATCATCTGACTGGAGAGAGAAGCCGTTGGTGGGGATGGTGAGCGCTTGAATGGCATAGTTCACGGGTGACGTCTGTCTCACGATGCGGTAGGGTCCAACGGTAGGGCGGGAAAACTTTGTACACCTGCCGATTTGGCGGATAGGAAATCCGACGAGGACAGTGAACTGGGGAGTAAGTATTCGTTGCGGTGATGGGCGTCATAACGTTCCTTGGCATGATGCTGGTGTTCTGCTGTGCGGAGGCGAACCAGGCGACGACAGACATAGGTGTGAGAAATGATGTTGCTAATAAAGGAATTCAAGTCGTCGGGATGTTCCGGAGAAAGGATGGTGTTTATAGTGCAGGAAGCGGCGTGACCAAAGAAAAGGTGAAATGGAAAAAAAACAAAAAAACCTGTCCTGCTTTGTACAATATTTTTATTTTGCCTGCGATTAGGCATACCAAACATAGTTGCCTCTAAAGCCGTCGGTATCTTCACGGCACTGTTGCAATTCTTGATTTCAGGGCGGGCTCTATATTCTGACCTTGATGGATACTTTCATTGGCGGAGAGATGCTACCGTGGATCGGGCTGGCAGAAATCTTGACCGTTGTATTTGGTTACGGTAAGCCGTCTCCTTTCTTCTTACGTTTTATCGGTGACACTACTTATTTTAGGAAGACACTTGAAATTTCAAAAGCCACCCACCGGCTTGACGCCAGCGATAACCTCTTAGGGCCATCGGTGGCGTGACACCCGTTTCAGACTTTCCGCTTTTTACAGTGATAGCCGTTATTGGCCAAGTTTTTCAAAGGATCCCAGGGTGTTTGTTTGTCCAAGGTGGCCCGCTAAACTCGGCGGAAGAATTTGTCAGCCACATTCGGCGGCAAAATGTATCCGCTAAGTGCCACGTGGCGTGAGGTCACGTAACACTGGGACGTTGCTTAGCGTGAAAATTTATCAACAAAATATAACGTGACCTGAGGTCACGGGACACTGTGACGTCGTTTAGCGGAACACTGTCTCCGATAAAATTATCGGAAATCACAGTGTCACGTAACGTCACATGTCGTCACAATTACCCCTTAAATTTAGCGAAAAAACTTGTCCGCTACATTCAGCGGGAATTTAGTGTCACGGGACCACGTCATGTGACGTCCCAATGCCACGTTACGTTATTCTGTCACGGGACGTCACAATGCCCTAATGTCACTTGACGCTGTAGTATCACATGATGTCATGGTGTTACCTGACATTCACACAGTGTCACATCAACACCGTCCGCCATATTTAATTACGGCAGCATGTGTGCAAAAGAGTGTGCCGTGTCTCGGTTATTGCCGCAGTTCATTTGCATGACCGCTCTTTGTGTGTGTGTGTTTGTTTGCGTGTGTGTTTGTGTGTGCGTGTGTGCTTGTGTGTGTAGTAATGAGGGTGTTTATAATTTTATTCGATTTCCCGCGAATTTAAAGCGGCGTCGAATGTTCTGTTGGCAGGAATAAAACGTTTCTGCGCGGATGTGGAATTCATGATGGGAGATCCACCCCACTTCATCACCAGGTTTTGTTGGAGAGTGACGTGTCCAGTATGCCTTGCAGTAAGCCACATCGAAGCATCTTTTGCGTTGCGCACGCGATGTTCACATTGAGTAAATGCTGTTGAGGAGCGTATAAAATAAGGAACGAGAGAAGAAAGTTGACCGTGGCTACGTCGTACATGTTTTTAAACAATGGAAGTAGCCAAACGCAACCTAGACTAAAAGGCCAGTTCATGACGTCATCGTTGGTGGATTCCCGATCTGCCTTAAGTGGCAGGCACGGTGAAAACCTACTAGAGTCGCCGCGAAGCCGTAGCCAACATGACGGTAGTCACGTTGACTGCCGTCTCATCAAAAACACACACAACGTTTGTTTGTTTTTCTTCAACATTGTGTGTATGCTGCTTTCATTTGTGGTCGTCAATTTGTGTAAGCTGTTCCCAGCGTTTGGATCACCCCTATTTATTTATTTATTTTCATTTATTCTAAAGCGAAAAAAGTACCTTACAGTGTGCTTGTTTGCGGTGTCTTAACGTTTGCTTCCTTGAACGCAGTTCATTGTTTTAGCCGCCTTCATCTCGTACAAACCCCTGACGTTGGGCGACTACGTGTTTCCGGAGTGGGCTCAATACCTTGGCATCTTTTCCGCCGTCATGGCAATTAAGATTATGATCATCTTCGCCGTACACCACTTCTACAAGTGCGGCTTTGTAAGATATGGGTGCAATTACGTTCATCGTGTTTAGAATGTTTGTGCCTGTGTTTCAAATATGGTGGGACAGCAATCAACGTGGAATGTAGCATTTTAATGACCGATGTCTAGCCGTTAAAAATAGCATTCAAACTCAGGTCAGAGAGTCATAATATCCGCTGACCACGCTTAAAGTTTCAGTGTTTCCTAAAGGTTTGCGGTACGCCAAAACAAGCACGTACCGTAAAATTACGAAAACAACACGACAACAACAACAAAAACGCCTCACCCCGACACATTGCTTATCTCGTATATTTGTTCCTTTGTAACTTTCATCATGGGCGGGCGTTCATTCGGGATCTTACGAGTAGTGCACTCTAAGGGTCTTAAGTTCTCATTTGTTGAGACAAAAGTATTTGCTTTCGACATTGTGAATTCCCAATTTCAAAGTGTCGAGATCCGGTTATTCTGCGGCTACGAATGATACGGTCAACCGTGCGGCACACGTGCCATATACTCCCGGGTAACTGCCAAATTAAATTCCCAAAAGGGGACCCAGAAAAGCATTCCATCACTCTTATTATATCAACTACCATATTATCTCCTTCTCAGTAACGTAAACAGATACAATACTCAGCGTCAACTAGTTTGTGCATACGTTGTCAAGGCTAGCGTAGCTTAAGCAATGCTCCAACGCTGTAAACAGGTACTTGCGCGAGTGCGTACGAATGTAAAATAAAGTCACGTACATGGGCTTTCAGAGCCGCGCGTGGCTACAGAACTCTGGAAGCTACGCTAGCCTTGACAACATAGTACAAAAGAGTTAGCGCCAAGTATAGTTTATGACAACTGACATAAAATTAAGAATTATTTGTCAACATTTTCCGACTGATGAGGTATCTATATTCAATCTGAAATATCGCTTGCAGAAATGCACCGGCAGAGGAAAGAAGCTCTGCTTAATTCTTTTCTTGCACATACCTACATTTACGCTGGAAAAGCAATTAGAAAAATCCATATAAACCAATTATTTTTGACGTCATGGCAAACCACTGGTGCTGATTATGGAATGAAGCATGCGGTGGTGCTCCGCTTTTTTAAAGACGTTCTGTGCACATGCATTCCCTCCCGTTGCTTTGAGCAACTTTTTACATATTATAAAACTTGCCTATCGTCTGTGAACACAATATTTTTTTTTATATATGACTCGGGTTATTTGTGCAAGAGCTGAAAAGAAAAATTAAATTTAGCTGAAAATTAAAAAAAAGATCGGATTATTTTATTTTTAGTTTACCACAAATATTCATCCTTGCCTTACCTGAAGATAGTTTGAGAACGTTTTAAAATTATTTTGCAAAAATAAACATTAAATTATTGTCTCTTCAGTCATGTACAGAGTAGTGTAAAAAAAGAAAGAAATAGACATCGCTGAAAAACAAAAACAAATGACGACAGCCTTACAGTGATTGCAACCTGCACCGTGTGGCGCGTGAAATTCTGGTGCGTTTGCCGATGTACAGCACCTACCCACAGACAAACTAAGATGATTCGTGTATCCTAAAAACGGCAGGATCCATCCTTTCTTGCCATTATTATCTGAAAACAAGAAAATAGAAACAAAGTCAATGGATACTTTTTTTATATACCCTTTTACCTTTTTGTGTGGAATAACAGAGTGTTAAAAGCAACCTGCTTTTAACCTCTTTGATTCATTCGTATTCTCTTCTACATGCAGTACAACGAATCACCGTAATGAAACGAAAAAACTAAGGCGCTCCAGATATTTCTGGGACAGTCTATTGAGTCATGAATTTGATTGATTATAGAAGTTTGTTTCCCAAGTGCTCAAGTGATTGATTGATTAGAAGTTTAGGGCACTGCCATAAAAGCTAGCCTAATGGCGTTCCGGCCGACGCGGCACAAGGGCAATGCGAGGAACTGCAGGTACGCTAAAATGTAAATAAAATCATGATTGGAATAGACTACCATATCTCTTACTGCCACAATGTGGCATTTTGTTTCATAGTTTACCATGCTCAGTTTCCTCCATCGGGCATATTACCCCTTTCGGTTTGTACTAGTCTGGAATTCAGCCCATATTGCGGTAGGCGGTTGTGACTTCAGCCCCTCTTCTGGGTTTTCATTGTGCAAACACGGATCTTTTGCCTACGTTCTTATACTCCTCTGTCCAGGACTTCCGCAAGGCGCTCTTACCAAGGGAAAACTGGGGACCCAAGGATCCCGAAGAGCACAAGAAGTACCTTGAATTTCTCGAGCGTCAAGGGTTTTCTCACCTTCCGGAGCAGACAGAGTCTCCTCAACCGATCTCAGAAAACCCTTCGCTGAGACAACCGCCAGAAGCCGAAATCGACTGACCAGTCTTTACATAAACTATTTTTCATTAAGAGTCGGACGAAACTGTTTGTTCAGTTTAATACCCAATTCACACGAGCTGCATAAAGGTACCTTTAGCTTAGGTCCATTAGCTGAAGGTACACTGTAGTAAACGGCGTTCTTGATCACACGATAAATAAACGACGGAGCACTTTAAGTTGATGTTGATTGCATTCCTGCTAAACCGCGAGAGGAGCACGTGATAAATAATTATTCGTCGAAATCGGTTTGACGCGCAGTTCTTGATTATTGCTTTTGAAATATCAGATTTAAAACCGAAATAATATTTGTGTTTGCTTTTGCGACACTTTATTTTTTCTCTAAGTCTAACGGCACACCTAAATGAGTCTTGCTTTAAAACTTTCGACCCGTCTGGTCATACTGGCCCTAAATCATTTGCGTTTACAAGCTTCCATTGCGAGGTGGGTGACGTTTTTTTGTTTAGCAGCTCCCTTTTTCCGTAAAGTTCTGACTGAAGTAGCTAAATAGTGCCCGGTAGAAACGAACCACGTCGGAGTCTCACGGCTACGCCAGTCCCGCCATCGAAAGGGATGGACGACGACGAGGGTGAAATGTCCTGGGCGGGAGAGTCGGACGACTCGTCTACAACCTCGAAAAAGAGCTCGCAGTGGTCCATCGCGTTCGGGTTCGTAGCAGACATTGTTTTCCACGTGCCGCCGCTGCTACCTGCTAGCTGGAGTATGCGTTCCTCGTTAATGTATTATTCCATCACATTTGTGTTCACAATCATTTCGTAATTTGCTACTTATATATATTCAATTTATTGTAATGCATTCAAACAAGATATATTTATATATCTGTGATTTTTATTTTGAGTTCGTAGGTCCGAGGCCACTCCCTGGAGCTGTAAAGGGACCTTGGCGAGCTCCGTTTAACACAGGACCTCCCTTAGCGAATGGACCTTTATGCGCCGTGTGATCACGATCTCTAGCTCCCTTTACTACAGGTGCCTGTGTTAAAGGTACCCTTACGCTGCCGTGTGAATTGGGTATAAGTGTGTTTACAATACTTTGTCTCACCTTAACATGGAATATTGTTAGCCGCGCATGCTAAAAGAGCAAGCTTTTTGCTTTGTCTTTCAAGCCTCGGCGGTTGCACGAGCGCTCGTGCAGCGAGTGCTCCATTTAGTGCAGTCAAGGCTACCCGCTCGCGCTTGCACAAACTTTGCAGTTAGTTCATGCTAAAATGAGATGAAGCATAGCTACGTAAATATAAAGAGCCGAATAGTAAAACTACGTTATAAGTGCTAGAAGGAGAGGTGTGGCTAAAGTCCCTTGACGGGTTTGTGTTCGTTTCTGCAAGCTAGCGTCAGATCCGCCAAAGCACGATGCCCGTACCCCGTGCAGCCCATGAAAGCAAATGGCGGCGAAGCACTGAAATGAGCCACCCCTGGAAGCGAATGGCGGCGGAGCACTTGCTCGTGGCACGTGTCTCGCGCGTTCACACAACAATGAGTGCCGCTACCTGGTAGAAACAAGAAGCCGAATAGAGCTTTTTAGAATAGGGAACCCCAATACTTTGGATACCCTAAGGAGCTTGGGGCGACCCAAAGCGTTGGGGCCCCTGTTCAAAAACTCTCCAACATCATCAAGGGGCTCTACACTCGTAGTCACCTCAAAAACCGTCATAAAAAAAAATGTTTGGCTTCTTGCGAAACGTTGCTAAATTCCTTCTTCCAGCGTTAAAATGTCATTCCAAAAATCGAAGCGCCTCTTCGCGGCGTAATGCCACACAATACATTGTGGGAATCAGTGGGTAGCAAAATCCGTACGCACTCAGCTCCTGGCCCACAGGTTTCCAGAATACAACGCACGTGGTGACGGATTTGTGGAAATAGTCTATTGAGATGAATGTAGCTTTATCTCAGAGTAGCTTTATGTTATTTTATCAAGAACTGCATGTTTCAAAAGCAAAATCATCGCCTCTTTGTATTTTTTTTGGCAACTTAATACTGTGAGAACTACTTCGCGCAGCGCATGACTAATGCGCAAACCGTCTTTCTTTCTTGATATGACAACGAGTAGAGGTATGATGATATCTTGCTTTTTCCAGCGGCCTAGAGCGGACCTTCACTTCATTCAATATGTTTCACTATGATCTTAGCTGGCAGCTGCGCAAAATGGCAAAAACCTGTTTTTTTTGTGTGTTTTTTTACAAACTGGCTTTTAAGTAAAACTAAGCAAGCAAAAAATGTAAAGTATTAAAAGGGTCATGTTCTAATTTGCGCTTAAACAGGCTGAACAAAACTTCAACAAAGTGGGATAAACTGCACAATCTAAATTTTTGTTAGTATTTTCTTCTTTTCAGACCTGGAATGCTGCTTCCAGCATGCCCATTATCCTGCGCTTTATTCGCAATATTCATCACGTGTTTTTGAACCTACTTTCACGGCTGCTTCTTTTGGCTGCCAGGCGCTGTAAACATCTGATCGGCTCGAGAAAGCGAACCTGCCGCAACGTCTTTCTGTTCTAGCCGCGAGATGCCGTCGATTTTGCTGGAGTCGCCAACTGGCATGCATGGTCGTACAGCTCTCTCCAGTGCAATGACCAGACCTTTCTTCTACAGCACACGACCGCCTCTATACTTACGACCACGTTGCACGCGAGTACTACAGCGCCCGCCTAGAGGACGTACTGGTTTGCATTCTTGCCGAGAGGTGATGGTGCATCTCAGCTGCTGAACAACCTGACGCAGTAACAGATAAGGCAGAGGTGGACGAAACGGAACTATTCATTAGCAATTTTCGCCATGCCAGAGATTTGCAGAGAGGAAAGTGGAGGCAGGCAATGACTATGCTGCCTAGTGCTAAACTGAAGAGACTTTGTAAGGACGTAAACGCCAAGTTCATTTACCTATCATATGACATGACGGGCAGTGCGATGTAAAAAACGGATTACACAACCGTATACATGGAATTCGGGCAACTCCCAGCCGCCATGACAGGGAGCCGAGAACATTTCCGATTCGGGTTTAGTTTGCATAATTTTAAAGGGCAACATCACTGCTCTGTTTCGTGTATTCCGCAATTCAATCGCTCATTTGTTATGTTTTCCGCGTCCGCTGGCTTCTTGAAATGTTGTCATGCTTTTCAATTGACTGCGCAACTTTGCTGTGGCAGATCTCTGCGAAATAAAAGACGCAGCGAACCGCGGTCCTCGAGCGCGAACTGTCTCTATTACGGGCGCGTCGATTTCCCGCTCACCACTAGGATCGGTTAACTTTGAAATCAAAGATGTAGATATCCGACTCTTCCAGACAGCGAAGATACTTGCTCGATCGAATGACACTCGAGTTCTTTTGCAAATAAAGATCGATTGAAATATAACTTCTATTCGCCAAATATAGGTTTTTATTTTAGACTGAACACAGATATTCACAACACAGACCACCTTCGTACTGCCTAAAATATTTAATACATAAAATTAAATTTGTATTGTTGCTGCTGTTGTTTTAGAAATCAATTGCTTACGATAATTTTCGCGTGCATGCGAGCTTGTGAACAGACGGTTTATGTATGAGTCCTGAACAAACTCCAGCCAAAACCCACAGACGAACTAAAACAAAGAACAAAAACGTGATTTTTGAGAGTTCGTGGGAGCGGAGGACTTCGAAATGGGACGGATTTTTTCGCATGAAACCCAACCTGGATTCGGTTCCACGTCAGTTTCAGACACGGATCAATTCCGAAGTTCAAAAACCAGATTTTTGTTTTTCCTTTTCTTTTTTTTTTTGGGGGGGGGGGGCATGTAATCAAGCGCCTGTTAGTGACACGAACAAAGCTAGAAGTGATAGGGAAACCACTGGTACCGTCCTTTTATTACTCGCCTACGTCGTTAAACACAACAGCGCTTGTGTGTATGCCCAAACAGAACATGTTCGAACAAATGCGATATGTCGTGATCGTAACAATTTAGTCGGACGCGAAACTAGATTTCTTACCATATCGCACGGGTTCTAGAATGTAAAATAGTCATTTGACGTCCGCGTCAGCAACTGTATCCACGTGAATATTGTCACGATTGACAAGTGATGAGGCGGCGCATAACTGAGCAAACTGACCGTTTAATGGGGCGAACTTGTGCCCAAAACAAAAGAGAAACAAGATAACAACAGAGCGTCGCGGGCTTCGAAGTTGGCATAACAGCTGGATCGAACGCTGGGGCGAAACTGACCCCGGCTTGCCACGCGGAGCACCTTTTGTAGCCGCGTGGGTTTCTAGAACATTCGGTAGAACGTTCGGCGCGTAGAATATTCGTAACTCGATCAGACGAGAAAGTTCTCGAATTTGCGAGAACGCCATTTAGAAAGAATAAATAAAAGAACATTCTGCTCCCTGGAATCGAGCCCACATCCTCCGCGCGACAGTCAAGTGCGGTAACCATTCGGCCACGCACGCGCTCGCCAAGCGACGCGCGTGGCAATATCATTCACGGGATCGCCGCGATAGGTTGGCGTTGTCACAATCGCAATATCTCCACTCGTCAATACATTTGTTTCGGACATTGAATCTGGCTCGGGCTACTCTCGGAGTTCCATGTACGCAGCCGATCTGTTAAAAGACGGGAAGTGAAACGTCTAAACAAAGTTCAAGACCGAGTTTAGACATGACTTTCGACACACTGCTATTCGTGTCTTGTATTACGAAGATTTAGGGAGCAGGTGTTGATCTTTATTAATATACGATAGAGTCGTTGCCTGGTTTGTCAAAGGATTGGCGTTCCACTTTCTCTCGCAGAAGAGATGGTGAAGACTTGCTTATTTTATTTTATTGCGAAGAAATGTTATATAGGGTTGAAAAGCTTTTAAAACTTTGAAAATATGAATGTCGCTGAGTGGAGGCATGTAAATTTACCACTGACGGAGGCTGTACAAAATCAAAATTAATTGAAAAAGTTTTATATAGAATTACCCCTTCCCATATTCACTCGTAGATGAGTGTATGACAATAAAAAAAATAGATGGATGCAAATTTTTTGGGGGGTAACCTTGGCTAGCCTATTTCGAATAAAACATTTTTGGTGCATTTCTGTACATTAAGCACTATTGTAAATTCAAGAAAATATTCTTTCTTATAAGAGGAATCGTGTATTTGTGTATTTTATACGCCTTTCGTTGCAGCTTGAAGTTTGGCTTGGTGGTTGCGAAGGTCTTTTAATTTTTATTTTAGCGCAATCTTCATGAACACTAAGCTGCCATCTGGCCTACACAAATGCAGTTAATCTCATTCTATACATTTTAATGTTTACGAAAATCACAACCTACCATTTATTAGGTTATAGCCCAACGTGCACGTTCGTCGCATTGGAAGACGAGCAAAGTACGCGCCACACACACGAACGCTGAAAATGTCAACGACCAGAAGCGCTTTTCTGGAATGGTCTAAGAGATATTTTGCTAAATTACTTAAGCATCAATGAGCATCTGCATGCTACAAGAGTAGTTATATACTTGCTGGCGTCTGCAACAGTAACTTTTGTAAAAAAGAAAGTATCTAAAACAAATGGCAGGTTCATGGAGAAAAGACTAGCGTGTGGGGCGCCTGTACCTACATTCTGAGCATTCTCCGTGGTGCTTGAGTAATTTATCAAAAATGCATTGCGTGTCCCTTCAACCTTTCTTCGCGGGGGTAACTGCTAGCTTCCGATAGAAGGGGAACGAATTTGCTAGCGATTTCATGAAGCCAGAGAGCCGCACCTTAAGCGTTCCGAGTTGCAAAAACGGTTTTCTCAAAATCCCAATTGCTTCCGTTTTTTATTTATTTTCAGTTTGTCATAGCTCGGCACGTAGGCCAAGCTCAGACTTTGGGCAAATAGAGATTTTCATCAACTTCAAATAGCACGAACGCCCTTGTTTCCTCGCTGTTAGACACGAGAAAGGCGGGTTCGAGCGTACCCGATTGCCGCCCGCGCGCCTCGCTGCCTGCCGCTGACGTCATGTTTGGATGGCGGTGAAAACTAGGGAAAAACTAGAGAGAACGATGTTTCAGTTTCGGCGGCGAACAAAATCTAACTTTTTTAGTTAACTAGAGGGAATCTGGCGGAAAGAGATAGCAGTTCTGAATCAGGAAGTCTTCCTCATTCAGATGATGTCTGTTGATTAGGTAGCTCAGAAAATCGGCGGAGTTGAGCTTTAAACTCCTGAATCGGGCGGCAGGCTTGCGCCACCTAGCTGCTGCTGCCGCTGATGGTGTTAATAATTTTAATTATTATATTGATGGTAATGGTGACGATGATCTGGCTTTTCTTTTGCAGCGGGTAGGCGGACAAGCCCGGATTTAGGACTCGCCATTTGGTGGGTTTTTCTCGTATCTGTGAGGAATACCATGGCCTTCGAGATTTTTGTCTCCCAAAGCGCCTAAATTTCTTCCTCCAGACCTTCCAAACGTTTGGCAGCCCAGCAGAAAGGGCGCATAGGACAGTTTTTCTATAAAGCTCTGAAAGGCGGTGTTGATTCTGAATGGTATTCATCATAACTTATGACGTATACCATCAATAACATATCTCTCAACCATCAGATGCTGTTTCTGAGAATGCTCGTAATATGTTTAGATTAAAACGAAAAATAGCTTCATCCGCATAACAACAGAGGATTTGCTTTGACAGACGTGAGCAGCTGTTGATGTCAGCCGCGAATTTCATGCGCTTGCTCAATATCCTATAATCCAGGACGTCGGTCCTTTCCTATGAATTTCATTGTTGTTGGGATCGGAAACCTGGCTGAACATTAAGAATTACAGAAATAATCAAAATTCGTATACCGTTTCCCGACACTTAACCGCGTATATCTAAAATTGAAGCAAGGTATAAGTAATAGACTTACTTCTATAGAATCGTCTCCGCGCTCGTCGCATTCTGGGAACCAGTGGGCCAGAAGCGGAGCGCGTATGGATTTTGCTGCCCACTGAATCTTCCAACGCATAACATATTATTAAGCCGCGATGAGGCGCTTTGTAGGTTTTGTAATATGTCTATTAAATAGTAAAAATATAAAGAACTATAAAATTCGCAGCGTCGGAGTTATCGGTACAGTCGATGTTTCGAGCAGCAAACCATTTTCTGAAATTTATCTTGAAATTTGAGAGGCCACTCATCCGCCACAACCACCTTTATCATTTTTCCTCCCCCTACATCCTACCCCCCCCCCCCCCCACACACACACGCACAAACGTATAAATTATCTGAGGCCAGGGTGTTGAGGGTGTATTTATTAAGGAGACACAGTGTGTTTATGCTCGAAATATTTTTATATAGACAAGACCTATAAGTACAGTTTGAATCGGCGCGGCTCGGCAAAGGGAGCTTGTGAGGCTGCGCGTGTAGACAACAATCGCGGTGCTGCAGTCGACAGGGCAGCAGAAAATCGCTGCAACCCACACGTGCCGCCGCACGTGCACAACTACACACGTACGCTGATCATACTGACCCTACTGCAGTCTTCTGCAAGTTACATTTAAAAATTAATTAATAACAGTTACAAATAGTTACACTAACCCAGTGTTCCCATGACTCACTTGCAGAGTACATACCACACCCCCTGTACGAGTATTAGGCCCAAGAGCGAACACAAGCGTCGCTGTGGTCGCCGCGCCCTGATTGGGTGAGATATACCGCGACGTCAGGGGAAGGACTCCGCTCCGGGATCTCGCATCCAGCTTGTTTCCCTGCCCCGGTTTTCTGGTTTGGCCGTTGCGTGCCGCAAGCACTTCGAGGAGCGGGACCTCGTTTACCCGGTGTACAAGACGCTGGGTATAGGCCGCTACCGACGTGCTTCCGTACTTTTTATAAGCGTGTTTTGTCACTTTTACCTTTATATTTCGATTACAAATCCCGAAAATCTATCGGCGGAAGCAATTCCGCCGATGAACCTCCCTGTCGGTTCACACGGCAAAAGGCAATCGTGCAAGGGGTCGGTGAAGCGGCGGCGTAGATGTTTCAGAAGCTGAAATTCTGTTCGTTGCATGTTTATGAGTTCTTTATTCCAGCCTTGTGTATTCGGAAAATACACCGTTTAGTATGAATTGTCATTTCCAATTAAAAAAGACACTGCTGAAGGTCCCCAAAAGTTTCCTCAGCCTTTCAACTCTCTACAGTTGGACTCTCTGACAAGAGACGAAAACAGGAGGAACAGCAAGCATTTGAACGCCTGTCCGGTGGTAGATGCTGCATAGCAGCAGAACATGTGCAACCTGCGAAGGATGACAGTTTGCGTGAGAAAAGCTTCTGGTATTTTAGCTTCAAGACAATTTGATTCAGATAAAATCTCAATTTTAGAGCCTAAGGAGACTAATAACGGGCTAGACACCATTCGCTTGCGTTTGTTCTACCGTATGTTCCGGGCTATAGTCCGCGGACTATACATGTTTAGAAGTTGAAAATTTAGGCCGTGCGGACTATCTACGCGTGCGGAATATACAGGAATTTTGCTTTTCAAGATGCGTTTATTAAGACGAGACGTGACGGAGTATGTGAATCAAAGAGTATGTGAATGATGATTTATGTATAATACAAGGGCTTCATTGAGAGCTAAGGAAGCAGACATTTGTCAAGGTGTGCCGTTTATGAAAAGATATTCGTGTCGACTAAGCACCAGGTGCGGATTATACGGCGTGCGGACTATAGACCTTCGCAAAAAGAGCTCTCCGGCCGCCGACCATTTGCAGAACTCGAGGCGGCCCCTATCGGCCAGAAATTTCTGCCACCCGCCTGAGCCGTGGAAACCCGGTCAGCGTGGCCCTCACCTGCATTGTGCATTCGGAGTTGGCCCGCTTTTCTGTGAAGATTTTACTTTATTTGCCCGTGTCAGGATGCTTACCCTTTGCGTGTTATCTTCCACTGGGAGAACCAGGGAATACCAGGCCTGTAGCCTGCTCGGCCTTCGCAAGAAACGCCCAAGAGAGCGAACGTCAAGCAGCCTGCGACGCAGGCAGTTCGACGTTCTTGACGGATTATTTCCGTTGAGATAATCTCCAAAAAGCCTTCCCGGCTATGTTCCGAGTTTCGCAGAAAAAAACAAATTGCTGATAGGGTCGGGTCCGGGGTGCGTGTCGGAATAGACACGTTCGTTCATTTGCCGATGCTCTTCAAAAAGCAGCTCTTTTTCAAAACGTGCCCCAAAACACGCCGGATTCCGTCTGATCGTCGCGGAAGTGACTACCGTCGACACTGTAAATTGACATGGCTGCGTTATTCGAGAACCTTTTCTCAAATCCGCCTCGATAACATGGCACCGTGGGTACGTACTACAACATAGTGCCGTTCGATCTTCGATGAGACTCGTTGAATTTCAAAGTTGTGGGAGGGGAACATCCATGCAGCAAACCGGATATCCTGTGTGGTCAAATGTTTTCGATCGTTGCTGACCTTTTGTAGTATCGACACGGCTTAGTGCGTGGCAGCCGTAAAAAGATCAACAGGATGGCGAAACAAATATTCCAGATGGCATGTGTTCTGTCGCGCCCGGACTCCTACCAAACAGCTGGCATTGTTGCTTGTTCCTCAAAAATACTACAATGCATATCTTTGAAAACCCCGAGAAATTCGATTAGGCCACAGAACACAAAATAGAAAATAGAACGCGGCAATTTAGCCTCCACCAACGTCCGAAGAGCGCCTACGCAGGTACGCCAACAGCCCAATGGACGAGAAAACCTACAGCTCAGCGCAGTCGGGCAACACCGATGTCCTCTCAAAACCAGGGACGCGCGCTGTAAGTCGCTTCGTTCGAGAATGCAGCTGGAAAGGTCTATAGACCGGTGCGGACTATCTAAGCAAAACCTTTTTTTTTTACCTCGAATTTGCTCCTGCGGACTATACACCGGGTGTGCGGGCTATGCGCCCGGCAAATACGGTACATTACTTGAGCGATGGTATAAAAAAGTCCACAGATACCACAGTGGAGTCCATTGAAATAACTATCCGGAATCCAACAAAGGTCAAATGCGAGCGAATGCATATAAGCAAGCGTTATCGGCTTCTTTACTTGGCGTACTGTATCTGGGCCGCCTCATCATTGTGATCTCTCTCCATGGCCCAAACTATATTTGACACGGTTGCTCGTAGCAGCATGCAGCTTTTCTGCTTTGGCGTTTTTGTTTAAAAAACAGAGGCACAAAAAACAAAACAAACGAAATAGTATAAATAATCCTGCCAATTCATTCAGAAAATCAGCAGCATTGATTGTGTGAGATGTAAATCTATATTGATGCTCTGCAATTGTGGCCATATTTCTTCATTTTCATATATCTGCTGCGGTTCAGCGTTGCCTGCCCTGTCAACCATGCCTGAAATGTTGGTTGAATTTTCGCCTGCAAATATAAGCCATACCTCAATAAAGCCACATATGAAAGTTTACACTTCGTGAAAAATGCGCACAAAAATAATTGAATAGAAACGAGCGCGCTGACAGCAACGCCGGCACAGCTCTCCGCAGGGCGAGCGGGGTGAGTTGGGGAAACATTCTGTCCTTGCCATGACGTCACCCCGGTCCGCCGTAAGGGGGCGCCACGCAAACTTCTTGGGGCTAATAGGCTATTCCTTTGAAAGTGCTAACAGTACACTTCCTCTCGAAAAGTAATTCTTACTCTAGGCAAAGGTAACCCCTACTCCGAACGGGTTACTTCTTTTTTAAAGTGCAACGCTCACTCAAGCAAAAGTGGTGGATTCTGGGACATGCCAGTTGCGCTTCAAAAAGAGTTACCGTAGACATCTGCAGTCCCACACTTTGCGAATGAACCGCTTCCGGTGACGACATTTTCTTCTCCTCATACGGGCTCCGATTCATATAAATTTGACGTTGTGCGTGAGTTGCAGACTGTCTGAAAAGGAACGCAGAGACATTTAAGAAGATAAGAGAACCGAAAAAAATCCACTCACCGCTGCAGGGAGCGCACACGAGCAAGAGATGTGTCGACGGCGTTAGCCTTTCGTTACTTTCGTCCCACGCTTCTGCTGCTGCTCTCGTGTGTGGTTCTTTGTGTTCCCTTGATACTACGGCATTACCGTGAATTTGCAGAGCAAGTCCTGATGGTGTGAGTGACATGTGTGGCAACTAGTCAACGATGACACTGGTCGAGTATCGATAGACTTCCCCTCCCTCGACAGAGAGAGAGACTTCTTGGAGTTCGTGTTCAAATATTTTCGTGACAGATATTACTGGACGCATGGATACGATCGAAAGGGGGAGAAACAACTTATTTACGGGCTTTGGGGGTCATGCAGGACTATCAAGTTTTCACTAGAAGGTGAACAACAAGTTTATGTGCGATTATTGAAAGTGCGTTGTTTGTGCTTATGTGATTGTTTGCTACTAATGCTACAAGCGCGAGCTCCGGGCTTCCAGCGTCCCTGCCAAACACGCGCTCGTGCAGTAGAGGCACTGTTCAGGGCCACACGCTCGTGCTCGTAGCATCGGCTGCGTCTGGACCAAGCTGAAACGCAAGTATAGTTTTCTTGACTTCTCTGCCTGCAGCCCAGAAACACTAGTGTAGGCTAGTGTTTCTGGGCAGCCAACAAATAGATAACAACAAAGATAAAAAAGTGCAAGCACTTCGCTTCCCGCACTTTTAAAGGGCAAACCGTTCCTGGGCATTTTTAATTTGCATCGCGGTCCTCGAAGGCACTTTAGCAACACAATAGACCTATTGCTGTCTTACCCAAGCATCAAGGAGAATGCAGGGATTGGTGTTCCACGCGCCTCACGTGCTGGCCTCAGCAGTAGTAACTTTTCCAAAGCAAAAACCTAAAACAAATGGCATCTTGCACGCGCGTTCGTCAATGCTTTCTTTTGGTTATTTACTTCGAATCTTTTATACAGGAAAGGCGTGCGCGTGCGGCGCGTGGAACACCAATCCCTGCATTCTCCTTGATGCTTGGGTAAAGACAGCAAATGGTCTATTAAAAATATATTTAAAAAATCGGATGTATTCGGAGCACAATAGGTTCAATAAGTTCAAATTTTGAGCACATTTTTTATTGTTCCTGACTTTCATTGGTCTGAACCACCGTGGTCTGAACCAATACAGAACCGAAATGACAAGAGCGCGTAACGACAATGCACGATCTTTCTAATTGTTGAAATTAACATCCAGTTATAAAGATGTGAACGCACCACATATTTACGGGTGTTCCAAGCAAAACGTTGAGTGAGAGTCACGCGCTTGAAAAGATCAGAAGGGGTCACGTGCACGTTTCAGCCAGTCCTATACTTTGTTGCAGCTTAGGTCTGAGCGCGGCCGATGTTATAAGCCGAAGGGCCAATCAAACAGCGAAAGAGGCACAACGTCATGGCTTGCACTCTGAAGCTAATAGGACCAACCGCTATTCGCCGTCTCTCTGTGCGTGCTCCTTGCCGGCTAGTCCTACCAAGCGCAGAGAGCACGCCATGACGTGGCGTTTTTTGCGCTGTTTCATTGGCCCTTCGGCTCATAACATTGGCCGCGCTCGGAACTAAGGTGAAACGAAGTATACCTTCAGAATTTTATATCGTCATTATCCGACGCTCTAGACCAATGTCGTCACTGAACGCTGGTGTTGGCACTGTTAGGCACGGCCACCGACCTTATGACTATTTGCTGGATCGCGTTTGCCCAGCTCCGCCTATGCACAGGAATATGGCCACTGTCGGCCATTTTTTGGTAGAGTTATATTGTTGCGTATGACAAATGATAAGGCGGCGAATAACTGAAGGAACTGATCGTTTAATAGGGCGAACTAGTGCCCAAAACAAAAAGAGGAAGGTTAGCGTCGCCAGGCGTCGATGCCGGCGAAACAGCAGGATCGAGCGGTGGGGCGAAGCTGCCTCCGGCTTGCCACGCTGGAGTACCTCTTGTAGGCGCGTGGGTTTCTGGAACATTCAGCCTAGAACTTTCGGCCCATAGAACATTCGTAACTCGGTCAGGCGAGAAGGTTCTCCAACTTACGAGAACGCCAAGGTGAAATAATAAATAAAAGGCCTTTCCGCACACTGGAATCGAACCTGGATCCTCCGCGCGACAGGAAAGCACGGCAGCCATTCCGCCACGCACGCGCTCGCTCGGCAAGCGCGTGGCATTACTCCCCCTTTAGAAAGAGAATCGTCTCGATGCAACTTGCCGGGAAATGAAGCAGCGTAACAAACAAAAATAATGGGAAACTACGGAGACTTGTAGAACACAATCCTGTCGAGCGTAGTATAAAACGCAATTCACAGTCCTCTTGATCATAGTACGACTTGAGGAGCACGACGTGGACGACTTCCGGTCATGGAGGGCGGCGTGATGAAGTCCGTGTTCCGTCAGGCATCACCTCGTAGTTCAGGTCCCCGAGTCGACGAAGCAGTTTGTAGGGTCCGAAGTAGAGCTTCGGGAGTTTCTCGCTTAGACCGCGTTGACGCATCGGGGTCCAGACCCACACACGGTCTCCGGGCTTGAAGCCAACGTCGATCCGGCGAAGGTTGTACCGGGTATCGTTGACACGTTGTTGATCTTGAATTTGGAGTCGGGCGAGCTGGCAAACCTCTTCGGCTCGTTGAGCAACCACCTGGGCGTCGGGGCTCCCATCCTCAGCTGGTTCGTGGGGCAGCATGGCGTCGAGCATGGTCGTTACTTTTCTGACACGCACCAGCCAAAACGGTGTTCCCCCTGTAGTCCCTTGCACCGCCATGCTGTAAGCAAACGTCGACGTAGGTTAACACCCCGTCCCAGGTCTTGTGCTCTACGTCGGCATACAGAGAGGTCATGTCGGCGACACTCTTGTTTAGCCGTTCTGATAGTCCATTTGTCTGCGGATGGTACGCAGTGGTTCGAAGGTGGCTGTTGCTACTGAGACGAAGGATTTCTTGCGTCAGCTGTGCCATGGAGGATGATCCTCGGTATGTAATGAGGACTTCGGGGCGCCTTGCCGGAGGACAATGGACTCGATGAAAAACTTGGTGACTTCAGCAGCCGTACTTGGTGGAAAGGCTTTCCTCTCGGTGTACCGTGGGAGATAATCGGTCGCGACGATTATCCACCTGTTTTCTTGCGTTGATGGTGGGAAAGAACCAAGTAGATCCATCCCGATCTGCTGGAACCATGCGGTCGGGGGAGAAATCGGCTGCAGGAGACCTGCCGGCTTCGTTGGCGGTTTCTTGCGTCGCTGGCACTCGTGGCACGATCGTGTGTATAGGTGAACGAGACTTGGGCCAGTAACACCGTTCGCGACTTTGGGCCAGCGGACGGCTATAACCAAGGTGTTCGGACGTCGGGTCGTCGTGGCAGGCTGGGAAGATATCCTCTCTAAGGTCGGTAGGGATTACCAGCAGCCATGGCGAGCTGTTGTCTCCGAAGTTTTTCTTGTAAAGTACACCTTGTCGAATGACGAAGGTCGGCAGGGCTCTCGAGAAGGCATGGAGGATAGTACCCCATCGTCCTTCGAGGTGCTCGATTAGCGCGCGCAACTGAGGATCGTCTCTTTGAAGTCGTGCCGCGTCGTCGGCGTTCACTGCGCCTAGGAAGCTCTCGTCGTCATCGTCGTTCCTGCTACCGGGAGATGTCTCGACGGGGGCTCTGGACAGGCGGTCGGCTTCGCTGTGCTTGCGGCCTGACTTGTAGACCACAGTCATGTTGAACTCCTGCAGTCGGAGATTCTATTGAGCGAAACGTCCTGAAGGGTCGACCCTTTAGGTTCGCAAGCTAGCACAGCGAGTTGTGGTCCGTGACAACGCGGAACGGGCTCCCGTACAAGTACGGGCAAAACTTCGCGATTGCCCAGACGACCGAAATACATTCCACGACTTTCAGTCGTGGAGTAATTTATCTCCGCTTTGGACAGTGTCCGACTTGCGTAGGTGATGACTCGCTCGGTGTTTTCTTGCACTTGAACCAGTACAGCGCCAAGTCCTGCGTTGTCTGTGTCCGTATGAATCTCGGTTTCCGCATCTTGATCAAAGTGTCCAAGAACCGGAGGAGTCTGAAGTTGTCGCTTCAGCTTGTCGTATGCCTGCTGTTGCTCCTCGGCCCATTCGAATTGCTGGGCGTTTTATGCGAGGTTTGTGAGGGATGCGGAAATCCTTGCGAAATCGCGAACGAAGCGCCTATAGTACGCACATAGTCCAAGGAATCTTCGTACGGCCTTCTTGTCTGTCGGCGTTGGAAATGCCGCGAAGGCGCGAGTCTTTTCTGGGACTGGGCGAACGCCATCGTTGTCAACCGTGTGGCCAAGAAACTTGAGTTCGTCAAAGGCGAACCGACACTTCGATGGCTTGAGACTGATGCCGGCGGTCTGTATGGCTTGGAGAACAGCTCGGAGTTGTCGTAAGTGGTCGTCGAAGTCGCTTGAAAACACTACGACGTCTTCAAGATAAACGAGACAGCTCTGCCATTTCTGTCCAGCCAGTACGGTGTCCATGACTCGCTGGAAGGTTGCTAGTTTCGTGCATAGTCCAAAGGGCATCACCTTGAACTCGCACAATTCATCCGGCGTGACGTAGGCTGTCTTCTCTCGGTCCCGTTCGTTGATTTCGACCTGTCAGTTGCCGCTCTTCAGGTCCATCGATGAAAACTACCGAGAGTGGCGCAGCCGGTCCAGCGTGTCATCTATGCGGGGAAGTGGGTAGACGCCTTTCATCGTCACCGCCTTCAGCTGCTGGTAGTCCACGAAGAACCTAAGCGTTCTGTTCTTCTTCTTAACCAGTACCACTAGAGAGGCCCACGGTATGCTTGAAGGCTGGATTATGTCATCGTTCAGCATTTCTTGCACTTGCTCCTGGATGACCTCCCTTTCTTTGAAGGAGACTCGGTATGGCGATCGATGCACCGGGAGCGCGTCGTCCTCGGTAACGATGCGATGCTTCGCAACGGCAGTTTGGCGCACCTTCGACGACGTCGCAAAGCAGTCCCTGTATTCGGAGAGGAGGTCACTCTGCTGCCGTCGTTTTGGGCCTGTAAACTGAGGGCCAATGTCGAACTGCGCTGGCGATCTACAGTCTTGCTGAGGCCGCAATGATTCTTCAATAACCGCGGCGATTTCGGCGGTGTTTCGGAGTTCCTCGACGTGACCCACAGCTGCACCTTTAGGGAGGTGCTGCGTTTCTTGTCGGAAGTTCGTCACGAGGACCACAATGCGTCCATCCTGAAGTTCAGCTCCTCCTCTTGCGACGCCTATTCCCCTTCCCAGGAGCCATTGAAGGTTACTTTACAGAACAACTTCGCCGCAGGAAGCTGCCTCGGTCACGACGGGTACGACAGCACTTGATCGCGGCGGCAGGTTTACGTACCCGGCAGCGACTCGGACCTCGGCTGACGCTGTTTGGGGTTTTTCTGGAGGCGGAACAGGTGACCGGAGCATCAATCTGTTCTCACCAAGGTCGATGACGGCGCCGTATTCACACAGAAAGTCCATGCCTAGAATGACGTGTCTGGCACAGTCTTGTAGAACGGCAAATTTTACAGGACACGTCTCACCGTGAATTTTGACGCAAGCAGTGCACCTTCCAACTCTTGTGATATGTTGCCCTCCGGCGGTTCATACTTGAGATCCATCCCACGGCGTCGTCACTTTTCGTAGGCGGCGAGAGATCCTCACACTCAAGACTAAGTAGTCTGCTCCGGTGTCCACGAGTGCCGATGCGCCGTGGCCGTCGATATCAACGTTTAGGTTGTTGGGCACTGTAGCAGGGGCGTCGTTGCGATGTGTGGCGTCGAGAGAGTGGGAGCGCTCCGGCGTTCTTAAAGGCTCTTTACTTCGGTCGTTTTCGGCAACGCCATCTCCAGGCGTTGCCGCACTTAGTTTTCCCGACGAGATATGGGGGACAGACTGTCTTGAGGAGAGCGGCGAAAGGGCGAGAGCGCACGTCGAGGCGAAGGCGAACGGGAACCTCGGGGTGGAGTCGGCACCAGAAACAGAGGTCGTCGGAGGTACTTTTCAATGTCCCTTGGTCGATTCTCAAGACGGCGTCGCAGGTCGGTAGGCGCAAAACCTCGCAGGGTATATTGTCGGTACGAGCAGCTCCGGTAGACGTGATCGGCCCTCGCCGCAGTGATAACACAGCGGTCGTCGATCGGCCGTGCGCCACACATCCCTCTTCCTAGGCGCCGGTTGTTCAGTGCGGACGAACTGGGGCTGCCCTTCCCGACGTCGGAAAGTCTGCGGCTCTGGTAGGTCACGTCGAGGTGGCGTCGAATACTGCCGGCCAGCTGGCGCCGGTCTCCGAGCCACCGCGGCGTAGGTCAGAGAGGGCTCCTCGGGTGCTGCTGCGCTGGCAGGAGCCTCAGGTTGGAATGCCCGCTGAACTTCCTCGCGGACAACTTTGCCTGTCGACAGTGAAGCAGGCTGGTGCGCAGCAGGCAGGAGCTTCTCGATTTCCTCCCGGACGACGTTCCGGACGATCTCGCGGATGTCCGGGGTGTTGCAGCTGGACGGAGAGAGGGCAGCGAACACGAGAAGTCTCTGGTAGTGTGAGGCCCGTGCTTGAAGGGCACGTTCGAATGTTTGTGGCTCATGATGAAACCTTCAATGGTGGTAGGTGGGCTCCGCACAAGGCCTCCGAAGATGTTTTCTTTCACACCTCGCATCAGGATCCGCAACTTTTTCTCTTCGGGAGAGTTTGGGCCGGCGCGGTTCATCAGGCGGAGAGCGTCTTCGACGAAGCTTGTGACGCTCTCGTTCGGCCCTTGGGTTCTTGCTTGCAGAACTTCTTCGGCCCGCTGTCGTCGCTGCTGGTTGGTAAAGGTGCGTCGAAGCTCGGCCTGGAATTCTTCCCACAACGAAACCGACGCTTTCTGGTTTTCGTACCAGGTGCGGGCCTGCATTCCAAAGCGAAGTAAACTTTGCGTAGGTTTCGTTCATCCCCCCATCCGTTGAACCCGGCGACGCGCTCGTACGGGCTTAACCAGTCGTCCACATCTTCGTAAAGGTCGCCACTGAAAGACGCCGGCGTCTGTGTTGGAGCCTGCACGTAGACGATGGATGTAGGTGGTGCTCCGTCTTGCTGCGACGTGGTGCTCATCGTAGCCGTTGTCCTCGTTGGCTTCGACGGTAGAGGGACGAATTCCGGGGGCAGCCCTTGGGTACGGTGGCTGGTCCGTGTTTCAGGTTCGTCAACGGGCATAAGCTTTCCGGGACTTGAGAAAGATCAAGCCCGGTAGGTCTTGTGAGGGGCCCATTTCACTGGCATGGAACGCGGTACCCCGCACCTCCACCAAAATGTCGCGAATAACAAATGATGAGGCGGCGAAAAACTGAAGGAACTGAACGTTTAATGGGGTGAACTCGTACGCAAAACAAAAAGAAAACAGAAGACAACAATTGAGCGTCGTGGGCAGTCGATGTCGGCGAAACAGCAGGATCGAGCGCTGGGGCGAAACTGCTTCCGGCTTGCCACGTGGAGCATCTTTTGTAGACGCGTGGGTTTCTGGAACGTTCGGCCTTGAACGTTCGGCCCGTAGAACATTCGTAACTGCATCAGGCGAGAAGGTTCTCGAACTTATCAGAACGCCAAGCTGAAATAATAAATAAAAGAATATTCCGCACACTGGAATCGAACGCGGACCCTCCGTGCGACAGCCAAGCACGGTAGCCAAGCACGGTAGCCAAGCACGTTAGCCAACACGTTAGCCAAGCACGGTAGCCAAGCACGGTAGCCGAGCGCGGTAGCCATTCCGCTACTCACACTCTCGCTCGGGGACTTGCGTGGCAATATTATCGCGAGCCATCATAGTAATATGGCGGACGGCGCTGTGGCGGCAGCCTGCCATAAAATTAGCTGAGGGTCTAGTACACCGTACTGTGGGGGATATTTCGTGCTTGATTGAAGTCACTCCACGAAGCGGATTCTAGCAGTAGTAGTAAGCTTTGTATTGAAAAGGAAAACCTGAACAGTTGGCCTCTCCTAAAAATGGGAGCGAGTCAGTTCAAGGTTGGGGAGTGGGTTAGAGGAGGGACAGATTAATAGAAAAGAGAGAGAGAGAGAGAGAGATAGGGACAAAAGGAAGGGGTGGGTGAATGTAACTTGTTGTCACTCTGCACTTAAGGTCGGATACTTGGGGCTTATAGGCAGTCGAATAATTCTGTGTCTTCTAAGAATGTGTGGAGGCGAGCGAATACTTTAGAAGCGGTCCCGGTCGGACCCGGGGAAAAACAATTTCATCTGTAGTGGCATGTGCGACGCCGGCGTACTGCAGGCCATCAAAGAGAATTTTTTGTTGTTAACGTCGCGCAGGTTCAGAGGAGATGGTCAAAGTTCTCAGGAACATTGTAGGTTGGGCAGTGGGGTCGACGGCAGAGTTTATGTGGTGGAAGCCTGTGCATGCAGCAAGGAGGCGCTGGCTCGTTGTAGCTCCAGTGGGACACGTACAGGAGGTTTTCCGCCAGAAACCTTGGGTCAGGATGATGAAGGATTCTTTATCGATGTATAAGTAGCTTGGCGTCGTGTATCTTAGGTACTGTTATCACTGGGACATCAAGATGGTGAGCCGCTGCAGCGAGGCGGTTAGCAGCTTCATTGCCCGAGGTGCCGATGTGCGAAGGCAACCTCTGAAAGGTTAATTGCCAGCCCTTTGTAAACTTCTCGCTACTTGCGCGACGAATCGAGCGTATTCCCGTGCGTCTTCAAGATGATCAGGCTGTTGCAGCGCTATCCCAAAGTCTGTGAAGATTAACGCTTTACCACATTGAGGGAGGTTGCTAAAAGAGTCAAGGTCAAGCCAAAGTGCCACACGTTTGGCAGTTGTCGGGAAGCGGATTCTGGAAACCAAGTGGATGCGACAGAGGAAGGTCAACTATGCCGTCATGTTGTGCGGCGTGCTGTTCCAATTGCTCCGATCGCGAAAAGACAAGAACTTACCATCAGTATGTATTCAGTGTTTTGTGGCTATCCTGGCGCCTGGCGATACGTTCGGCAAAAGATATTTATTTGTTCACAAAGTTTCCACGAAGTCGCACCGCGATCCTTCAGATGTGGGTGGAAAACGCGTACCCTATCTAACGGGCGGTAGATTGCGCCACCATAACACTCCTGGTGTGGCTAGAGATAATAAAACTCTACCAAAAAGATGACCGACCGTGGCCGCATTCTCGGAGTGGGCAAACGCGGTCAAGCAAATAGTCATAGAGATCAGTAAGCACGTCCTTCGAATTTTTTTTATTGATGTAGATAATGAAGCCAGAGTAATTAGCCGGGAGGTATCTCTCACTTTCTACTCTGGTGAGGTTGGAGAATAAGGATAAATAGATGGAGGAAGAGCTGAACGCAGACAAAAATGAAAGGAAATTAAATTAAAAAAATTAAAACTGAGAAAAATAGTGTATCAGTATTACAGTTTCTTCTTGAGGCCTGTAGCTGACAGGTGTCGCAGGGTAGCAGTTCTAGCCGTTATGGCGGAGGCTTCATTTTGCTCGTGGACCTAGTAGCTTGCGTAGGCCGAGTTCTTTCTCGAAGAGGCAGCTGAATCTCCTCTTTTTGTTGGTTACCGTTTATCTTCATACTGAGGACAGACAAGCAAGGCGTGTCCTCAATCTTCTGTAATTCTGCAGTTAGAACTGTCTGGGGATTGAATTCGTCTTATGTGCCCTTCCAAGCAGCACGCCCTTTTAAGCAGCATTCGGTTTTCTTCATCCTTTTGGAGCCTTTAAAGGGACACTGACAGGGTATTTATGCTAGCAAAGGTTTTTATTGGTACATGACATATGAGAGCCCGATTATACCCAGAACACACTTTGCGGCTCGAAATTCGTTTTCTTTCCGCCCGAAAACTGCCGATCAAGAAGTGGCCGGTGTGAGTCGCGCTCACTCTCTTCTCCGTGATCACCTGCCGTTTTCATGGTTTAGACACAACCACCATTTATTCGCGACTTCAGCGAACTATAGGGGGCGCGCTGGTTAGGCAAAATGGCGGACGAAAGGAGATCGTTTTCGTTGTTCAGCACGCGGACCACCATAAATTTCTCTCACTACAGCGTAAAATCGGTGTTACATATGAAAGCAAACCGATCTTTCGACGGTAGAAACCTTCTTCTGGTCAGTGCGCAGGAAGGGCACGGCGGAAACATAAAAATAATTACTGGAAACGATGTTTGTTTTTATGCTGCCTTCGAAAACCAAGCTGCGATAGCAGACGACAGATTCGAAACGACCTCTTCTCTTGAGCTTCTCGGCGTTGCCGCTACGCGGCGTCGATTTCGCTGGAGTCGCCAATAATCGAAGTCGTGGGTCATCGAAGACAGACACTCAATACTAGAAATGGACAAAAAATATGATACTAATTTTTGTGGGGCTTCTAAAATGCTGTAAGTAAGTTTTTTTTTTAGAAAAAAAAAAAAACTGCACAGCCACGTGAATTTTGGTGGCCTTCACGGGAGTGTCTACATCCACGCGCGGGGATGTAGCCACGTCCATCTTTCTCTCCCCTATTTCTTCCTCCTCCCCAGTCCAGTTTCGGTTTTGGTTTCAAGCATTTGCGTCTTTTGGCTTTAATAAAAATATACGTGAAACTGTAGCAAAATATTGATTGGGTGGTTTTCTGACATCATAATAAATCACCTGGCAAAAAATGTTTAAAAAAAGTTGGGGGGGGGGGGGGGGGGGGGGCGTTTTCAGTGTTTTTCAAAGGCTTGCACAAAGAACGTTGTGTAAGATACAGGCCTGCGCACAGCAAGAGAGACAACGAGAATATGTGTGTTTCTGAGAATGGACACCATTGGTATTTGGATGCAGAACCTGATGGAACGAAGTCCCTGACTGAACTTCGGCCAAAAAAAGACCTAAACGTTTTAATAAAAATTTTCGTTTAAACTTCCCTTGAAAGAAAATCATCTGGAAGCTAAATTAGCCATCTTCACTTGGGTGGGACTGATGTATGTGAGCTAAAAGTGATCATGGAGAAATTTAAAATAACGTTACTTAACATAAACATAACGCAATAATGAAACATAACAAAACCTATAATAAATGTAACTAAATATAAATAACACGTATAATAATCCAATAACGTAAATAACGTAAACAAAACTTTCAAAATGAATGTCTTGAGCAACCTGCGTTCTTTTCTTTTTCTTTTTTTGTGTAGTTTGTTTTGAAAAAAAAACATTTCGTAATCGGGCCCTTTCAAAGTTTCTTTTTACTTACACATGACTTGCACTGACGTCACGCCAACAGCCATTGTGGTGGCTCTGCCCCTTAGCGCGCACCTTCTGCAGCATGCATTTCGCTTGATTGTCTCGTCAAGAACAACGAGAAAGGACAACCAGCTCGATGTAATGTCTTCACGTGCAAGCCACGCATACGGCGTTCAACTTGCCCATACATGAGCACATGACAGAATTACAAAATAGCCGCCATCGGTCGTCGAACTAGCCGACCGATAGATATCAAACAACTTGGCGCTTCCGCTCAGTCCAAGCCATTATTTACGACCCTATTCCAAGTAGCTTCTTATTTTTAATATTATTTTGAAAAACGTTCCGGACGCTTTTCCAGGAAAACGTATTTGCATAAAACGTCATAGATGAGAACACGTGCAGGTGAAGCAACGACAACCGCTTCTACCTCGTCAAAGTTATATAAAGTTCAAGTGAATTCTGAAATCTAGGCAATTTACTGCAAGCTATAGAGAACGAAACGCCTTGTAAGTACGTGTGTTATTTTCACGTTTAATATTACGTCTGAACAAATTGAGCTTCGTCATTGGTACGAGGTCATAGGTATGAATTGAACAATGTGGCCATAGTTGGACGGATCACAGTACAGAGCGACTTACATAGCTGTCATCACTTTTACTAGCGCTGAAAACTTCGGCAACTGCATTTTCCCCCCACGAAGTAGCCATACGTGCGCAAATTGTCTGTGATTTGAAGTGGCAAATATTGCATGGTTGTGACTTTCACGTGGCTCTCTATGCGCCTAGCGAACTCATTTACGCACTGAAAACATTCTTAATATATTTTCAACTGCCACGTTCAAAAAGCATCGCGTAAAAAAAAAAAAAAGACATCACGTTTGATGCAAGGGTTATTCTACTACAGTCAAAGAAAAGTGCTCGTTGCCTTACATCTGGTTTTGTCTGTATGTGCGCTGAAGTACTATAAAATGCAGAAAGCTCGAGCTGGAGGTAGAGCTTCTACTGCATTCTTTACCTGTCACCGACAACAGTCTGTAAACTTACAAATTGCTCAGTCACGACAACAATGTGTCGGGCACCGAGTAATACCTATAATAACTTTCTTTCTGAACACAAATTACTAAAGCGGCGAGTTATCCGGGTATTTCGATCGAATCAAGATTAGCATTTTAACGAATAGTTGCACAATTTCGAGTAGTTATACTTTTTTCATATTTCGGTACACTGAATGTTGCCGCGTGCATGGCCAAGAGGAAACCCGCAGTTTACTGTGTATACGCTCATGAGGTTTCGCTTTGTGTTATTTTATTCAAAGTTGCATCCGGACGATGCGCTTCTTTCAAGCGGGGAGTAAAGCCGCCGGCATGGCCGGGAAGGAAGGTTACCCCATACTTCTATAGTCCGTTGCAACTCAAGAAGGTGGGGAGGTAAGACGGGCCGGGGAGGAGGAAGCAGACGGAACGATGGAGGAGGAGGGAAGAACCTCCTCCTCTCTTTAGCGTTCCGTCTGCTTCCTCCTCCCCGGCCCATACTTACTCGCCCTACCTTCTTGAGTTGCAAACGGACTATAGAAGGTTCGTCGCGTTTACTCTTACCCCGAATGTTCGACGCTCGAACATTCTATACTTCGTTTCACTTGACGTCCAGACGCAGCCGACGCTACGAGCTGATCGGATTGATCAGAGAGCGTCAGAAGCGCACCATCATGGTGTTCGTCATGTTTTTGTACGTCTTCTACCATCCCTGAACCATTCATAAACAGAAAAGGCCTAGTGACTTGCGCTTTTGGCCCTGCATGATTTGTTGTTCCATTTCCCCGTAGCCTCGTCTGTGTCTGAACTTAAGCTGAAACGAAGTATAGTAGGATCTTCGAGACACCGAATGTAAAGAATAAGGAGGCCAGCATGTCCTCGTCGAGTCAATCTCGTTCTACAGCATGGGCCATAATGGAATGAACGTACTTTAAACTGACGACATACATCGGTTTCTTAACTTATCGCGCTGGGATTTACTACAGAGGTGCTCGACAGTTGGTGGAAGCTTCCGCTAAAATTGTGGAAAAGATTGGCTCACCTGAGAAAATAGAAAAAACAAAAAAACTGTTTTTTTATACTTTGCATGTACACTAAAAATATTACCTATGTGTTACTGCGGCGCTTATTTAGGCCAAATGAAGTGAAAGAATAGGCAAGCCGATAGACCGATCTCACCAAGCATTCGGCGCATGCGTGTCGCCGCCATACCTTTAGTTCACAGGGCACAGGCGGCAGTACACGATACGGTTCGTGCACTTGCCGTTTCCGGGAAAAGCTTGTCCTGCTTTCTTAAACCTGCAGCAGGGTATAGAACGTAGTTCGGTATTTACTATTCGGCCTGTCGAGTATGAGATGCGAAATCATAGGTGGCGTACTGCAGAGGCGTGGCGGGTCCCGAACTTCTTGTCATCGCTTCATGGTCGATTAGACTTCAGCATTTGCTGGTAAGAACAACGAAGCCCGAATCACAAAGCGAGAAGCGTGGTCACAAACAGCCTCACCCAGAGTTTTCTTTTTTTAAGCTTGCAGTGACTACTAACGTTTGCAACTATGGCCTCTGGGCTCCGCCATCTTGCAGCTGGTGTGGGTAGATCGTCTGATAGTCAAGTGCTGCTGAAGCGTGCCCCCTGCCTCAGCAATGTTTGACTATCAGACGATCTACGCACCAGCAACAAGATGGCGGCGCCTAGAGACCGTGACTTTGCAAACGTCTATACAAGGAACGGTCGACAGAGAAATGCAGCGACTCTTTCGGTAGATCAATATGCGAACATTTATTGAAGCCCAAGCTCTGAAGATTCGGAGACCTATGAACGCCGACACATAAGGGAAGTCTATAAAACATTAATCTTGCCTTGGTCATCCTGACAAACCCAGGGAGCACAGAATGTGTTGAGTGTGCATTATACCGTGTGTTAGTTTTATGTTTATGTTAATTTATTGATGCCCACAACAGCAGCATCCTTCCAGGTGGTGCATCACAAGACAGACGAAAAAGAAACTTACCAACTGCGCATCAAACACTAACAATATACGCACAAAAATACCGAAGTAAAAAAACACAGGAAACAAAATCACATACATCCTACTATACTTTTGACATTACTAAGTTTATGTTTGTATTATAGCGTTAGAGGCATGAAAACATCAATTGAAGGTGACGATCGAAATAGCATTAAATAAAACTTCGATTAGGTGGAACAGGCGAAAGCTGGGAGCGCCTACCAAGATAAAACTGTTCCATTGACCTAACAAGAGCAAGAAAGAACAACAAACAAAACTTTACGGTGGATAATAAACTCGAGCAGGACAAACTTACCGCTTAAAAGGTTGTGTAAAAATAATTTGCTATGGTTGGTTATGGGAGCTTTGGGTGATTCCGGGTGTCCTACACACGACACATTATTGAGTTCTCCGGGTTTAGCAAAATGATCGAGACATGTTTTAAGTTATTCAGCAGTGGACTCTGTCACAGCGATTCTGCTTCTTTGGTAGGTGCGTGTAGAGGCGCTTGGATTATTCGTGCTCCTTGCTTTCGAGACCCACTTGTGATAGATGAAGTAATCGCGAGAGGAGGTTTATTAGGCCGTTTACGCTATTTACCGACTACTGTCTGCAAAATGCCGACGTCATACGCCTGCTGCACAATCCTTTGGCGCGTTATGATCCGCCCCGTGATGCTGCAAGTCCACATGGGAAGCTAGACCTTTGGAAGACAGTTGCATGCACCGACGGTCGCCTGCAAACTAAGTATGCTAAACTAAGCATAACTCGACACTGATAATTGTCTGCGAACAGGGTGGTAACTTGCCGCCGACTGTATCCTGCCGACTAAGTACTATATGTCTCGTCGCCGATGGTCACCTGCGAACTAGTGTAGCTGAGCTGGACTAAGTTTGCTGGGTATTACGAACCTCGGAAAGTTGTGTGCTACGGCAGGCGACCGTCGGCGGCATGTTATACTTAGTTCAGCTGTTTGCCTTCTCTTTTATCTCCGCAAAGACAGCTGAGCTGCGGATCGCGTGGTCAGGGATTCGATTATCTCTTAGCCCATTGGTAAATATCCCTGGTTATGATTAATTCCGACCAGTTTTTCTTAAGTATGAATTATTATGGCTCAGTGTTCCCTCGATACGTTTTGGAAGCTAATATATTGCCTACTGTGGGCTTTGTATGTTTTATGTTACATTGATTCGCGTGTAACGCTTTTTAGTCACACCCAAGCGTTACACTTTTTGTGTGAATTCCAGCCCATAAACATATTATGTAGGTATAAAAAAGGTTTCGTTTTTTTATAATTTTTTATGACAACTGAGTTTTTCCCGGGAGGCTCTGACCAACGCTAATATTTAAAAATAACTATTTTAAGATGCGAAAACCCGATTTCAATAGCGCAGTAAAAATTTTCTTGTTTGAAAGCATGATGTGATGGCTATCTGTCACTCCTGTTAGGAATTCTTAGCAAAAAAAAAAAAAAAAGAACGATGAGCGGGGAAGTTAGCAGTTAAGGCACCGCAACTTGGAGCACTTCGAGCGGAAACTTAAGACGAACCCAGGGCTCCTGGGCTCAATCCAAACACCAGCCACTTCTAATCTGGATAATCAACGTACCGGCATGGGATCTTGTATCACATCTGCGTGATGCACGTTCAAGACCCCAAGCTATTTCAACTATATGGCGTTTTCCTTTGTTGATTATGTGCCCCCCCCCCCCCAACCAACTCCCAGACGCGGAGACTAGTCGTGAAACCATTATTTCCTCTTGCAGATTTTTAAACCCGAAGCGTTCCTGGCAGGAAAAGGGGACATGCAATTTCTTCCCCTGATAATCTGCTTATCCGTGGCACTCTCACAAGCATGGGAGAGACCCATGAATATACGTCCCTGGAACAAGTGGCGCAGACACAGACACCCCCGGCCGCTACCAGCGAAAATTCGACACTGGCCGCATAGACCACCTTTTGTTAAACCAATCGCAACAAGGCTACCCAATACTGAAATTCCAACAAGCAATACTCCCCCGATCACAACAGGAGTAACCCTTCATGAACACCCAACCACAAACCCATCGACGCCAGGACCACAGGCAACCAACTCGGTCCTACCGGTGGAATCTCCAACCATACCGCCCGGGAGAGAGCCGATCATTGAAAACCTGACATCAACAGAAATACCAGTTACAAGTTTGGCACCCACTCAACTTCCAACATTGACGTCACCGATGACTGGATCGTCTCAGGAGATGACGACTGAACCGCAGGTTGTTGCCTTAACAACAACAGAAATGACAACGCTAGAAAACGACGAATCCTCGATATCAACAAATACTGCGTCTCAAGCTAGTCAGCAACCAACAACAAATCTGACGCCTGAACCATCTACTATGTTTGAGTCACATGAGAATGATGACGTCACTACCGAACCCTTGTCGACAGCAACCGTGATATCAAGCTTCGCATTCGGTGACCATGATTGGAGATCCAGTAACGCAAACAGCGAAAGAACAAGTATCAACGGAAGAGCCCGCTGAAGTTCCCACGACTCACGTACTAACTTCAACCGGGCTCACAATCCAAACTGCATTGACGCAAGCTCCGCCGATTACTGAAGTGCAAACTACAGGGCCAACAAGCTCGCAGCCTCTGGTCACAGAGCCTCCGATCACTGATGCTGAAAGCACCGAGGAATCGACATCAGAGATTCTAACTACGGCACGAATGCCAACGGAGGGTCTTTGTAACGAGGCGTAAGTTAGCCTTAAATTAAGAACCAGTCTTATATCATCTCGATGGCAAAAAAAAGAAAAAAACTGTTTAGAGCATAAGAACGCATCGCCCTCAATTCACAGCGATCATCAAAATGATGACAACCTTGTATATAATTTAATTACTCTAGAGTAATTAATAGAAATCGGGCTAAAAATAATCTTCTGAAGACAGCTTTTATACTGATGGTGTGCGTATTGAATAAATGTTTTACAACACGTTACCAGGAATATTCAAAATATTGTCTTGTATGAGGGTAGAATACGAAAATGACATTCGAAGTATTTTCTTATTTATTCAATATTTACAGAAAGTAATGCGGTTCAATAAGGAATACCGCCTAACGCAGCAGCGTTAAACAATATTCCTCGTATGTTATCGGTCGTCACTAATCAGCGCTTTGTATTTCCCTTTTTCACAAATTTTAATATATAACACCGTTTTCTTATTGTTATTATTTGCAGAAACAACATGACGCTCGAAGATTTCGTCGCTTTCCTGCACCTTCAGCACGATCAAGAGTTACGAATTGTATTAAGAGAATTGGGCATCATTCTCTGCAGAGCCTTTCGTATGTAAGGATCCAGTTTGGGTGCATAAAATAAAGGTTTGGTTATGTATTTCTCGCTTCCTTAAAGGGACACTGACAGGGTATTTATGCTCGCCGAGGTTTTTAGTTGTACGTGGCATATGAGAGCCCAACTACCCAGAACAGAATTTGCGGCTCGAAATGCGGTTTCTTTCCGCCCGAAAACCGCCGATCAAGAACTGGCCGGTTCGAGTCTCGCTCACTCTCTTTTCCGTGGTCACGGGCCGTTTTCTAAGGTATCGATACGACCACCAAATTTAATCAAAGTCGTGGGTCATTGAAGGCACACAGTCAATATTAAAAATAGAAAAAAATGAAACCCATTTTTTGTGGCTTCAAAAAAGCTGCAAATACGTTGATTGAAAAGAAGGTAGCACAGACAACCGGAAGCTTTCTGTGCGTTCACTGCATAATTCTCAACATGGCGTCGTTTCGCGTATCGTGGGACTAGCACTAGTGGATGGCAGCGGACGACGGGCGTTGGACCTCTACTTCAGAATTGTCGTTCACGGCACTGGCAAATTCTGTATTTCTTCGAAAGAGAAATTTCGGACCGATCAAAAGAACTGACATTCATCCCGTACGACACGCCCGACCAGCAAGCCGATTGCACGAAGACGTCGCCGAGCCGTCGTCCCTTCTCCTGGCTGAAGACGTCGCTCGCTCAAACGTCAAGCACGAAGTGCGTACTGAGTTGAATACGCACGCGTACGGTTACTTTACGAGGTGCGAATGTGCCCTATGCGTGGTGCTGCTCACTTCAAGCCGGGGAGTGCATGTATGCGGAGGGCAAGTTCGTCTGCTTCTCGCGCAGGGGGTAGCGGTGACGTCAGAACGCCGAGCCTTGACTGGCTGATCGCGGTCCCCTATCTGAGTGTCGTCTGCTCCTTTGCAACGTCGTCTGCTCGCAACATCGTCTGCGTCTGTCTTACCCTTCTTGCGACTTTTGAAAGTGGAGAGGCCAGATTCACGAAACTATCTTACGCCAAAAATATGCGTAAGACAAAACTTAAAAACAAATTCGTATTCACGAACCGAAATTTTCTTAAGCTTTGCGCAGGTTACGACAAAATCGTACGACAGCTCCAAAGCTACGCACTTGTTACCATCAAATCCATAGAGTTATTACAATAAACGCTAGAGGCTCAGCTGGCGCTAGTGTCTACGGGACTTCCGGTTGCAAATTGAAGCAGACAGCATGCAGTCTACATTTCCAGCCTCCCTGTGTATTCCTATGGGAAAACGCGCGTGAATTTTGTCTCTTCGCCGGAAAATAACATGAATAACTTTGGTCATATCGGTTGTAACAGATAGTATGTACCTTTATTGGTATTGTGAAAGTGTAATTGCTTTAGTTACAGCATTTTTCTTTACCACTGAGCGATGTTAAACTTCGCTCTATTTCAGGCCCAAACCCCTGTTTCAAGGAAGGTATGTGAAAACGAGCGACGGTTCTAAGCAAACTAACGATCGAAAGGAATGCAGTGTGTGTTCAGGTTCGCTAGCATTTCGGTGGTGCTTATATATTGCTAATATGCCCGTCCTGTCATTGGATGAAAATGACTCCGTCGTGCATCTTTACGATCGGTTAAAGAAACATTCGAATTAACGCAAAAAATAAAGCACGTGAGCTACGAAAGGTATGTCTTTTTATTATTTCCCATGTCGGGCAGTTTTTATCGGGCACCTGTTCTCTGGCTTCTCCTTATTTGCAAAGATTTGGAGCGTGCGGGTGATGCTTTGAACCATTTGAACCCAGAACAAGCATCTTCGCAGTACTTATTTATTGCAAATCTGACTATATTACGTGACTTTCAATTTATTTTGATCGTCTGCAAGCACAAGGAGTTACTTATCCAGTGTTACTGCGTAGTTCTTGCCGTCTCTCTCGGTTTTCTACATGTCCTTCGTTCGTTTGGCACGTATATCCCCCATGTTGGAAAGCGTCGACGCCGTGTTCGCGCTAACAGTGTCCGACAGTGCACAAAAATACACGTACGAAGCCGTTTTAGCACCGTTTTTAATGCGATGAATTTGAAAGAAAAACGCCGTAACTGACCATTTATTTTGTCTGCGTGACTGAGAAATGTTCCAATGTGCCTAGTACGTACAAGTTATTCGTGATATTTGCTCTTATAATCGAGCGCAGAGAGAAAATGCACTCGCTTTTTCCCATAGGAATACATTACCGGAAGTCAAATTTAGACTGCTTGCTGTCTGCTTCAAAATGCAACAGCACACTAGCGCCAGCTGAGCCTCTAGCGTTTATTGTAATAACTCTATGATCAAATCAGCATGGCCGACAGCGTCGCGGTCGCGACGACCAACGGACGTTTATTTTTCTACGTGCGCTTCTCTCGCGTCCCGACTTCAAGCACCAAGAAAAAAGTAAAAAATACTTGAACCAGACCACGACGAACAAGAACGCTGGATCCACGAACACCCGGGAAAAGCTCCAACGGCCACGATTCCACCGCCACCGACCAAGCGAACTCGGCAGATAGGCCTGGCAACCACTCCGACTCGGTGACCGTCTGCCCACGACCGGCTGGCGTGCTGAATGGAATGTGCCCGCGCGACCCTTGTGAACCCTTCCCGTATTATACTGTGATCACTGACCTCAATTTTAGATTAAGAGGTCAATATCTTCCTCTTGTCATCTCCTTGCTTTCCGAGGCAACGGTGACTCTCGCCGGTGAAAAAGCGGTGAATATCCGACAGACGCCGTAAAGGTAAAGGAGCCATCGGTTGGACTAGCAGACGTAAAGCATACGACGTTAACTGCGCCAACCCGCCGACGCCGTTAAAGAATGAGGAGTCTTGCCGCACACGAAAGGGGGGAAAAAGCATTTGGGAGGGAACTTGCGGACACTAACACGCTCACTATCGGTTCTTAGCAAACAAACCTCGGCGTCTCGGGACACCTCGCCAGTGAGTACTTTGACTTCCCTCCTTGATGCGCGTCTGCTAGTTGTTCGACAAAAACAACGAACCGCTCGAGTTATTTCGTCTGCCTTCTCTGAGAGGCGAAGTCGAGCTCACTCGTAAAGACCTGCACTTCCGAAAGTCGCAGGAAAGGTAAGACAGACGCAGACGACGCAAGGTTAACCTGGACGACGTTGCAAGCAGACGTTGTTTCAAAGGAGCAGACGACGCTCAGATAGGGGACCGCGATCAGCCAATCAGGGCTCGGCGTTTCTGACGTCACCGCTACTTCCTTTCTCATGCGCAGAAGACGAAAATAAGCCCACTTGCGAGGCGCATTGAAGGGAAATCCGTCAGCAAACTTCCGACATACAGTCTACCCGCTGCACTTAACTACACATGAGTGAAGTTCCTTCAGTAGCTCAGTGGAAAGACGTTCGCTTCACACGCAGAGGTACGGGTTCGATTCACTGGTGTGGGTGTACCTTTTATTTTTAGTTTTTTTGTCAAGCATTTTGCGATGTTTACATTTTTTTTTTTACAATTATCAGAGGAACAAAAAATTGTTTGTGGACGATACGTCGCTGAACTAAATGGTATGGATTCCATTTTTGACACCTGCGAACTCAATGTATCGTCCTTTCCACAAAATGCAAGGAGCATATGAATCGGGTAGCGTCCGCTTTTCCGAGCTTCGCGTAATGGTTCTACAGGAATTGCAGTTAGCCATTGATCCCGACCCGTTGATCTTTCGGAAACTTCTGCACTCTGGCCACTTTCCAGATGCAGGACCTTGATGAGGACAGCTCTTCACGCAACATCTTGGGAGTATTCTTTCCGGAGCTGATCACGCAGGAATTCACCACGGCACTCGGGCACCCACTACTAATTGCCGTACGCCCAAATGTACAAAACAACTCACCTTGAAGTACAGAACAGCGAGCGGAACAAACACATAGCAAGCAAAGAAATATCCACGGCGAACGAACGCATTTCGTCTGCTACTTGCAAAAAGGAAAAAAGAGAAAAAAAAATCCGCGGCGGTCGGGTGTAGCCACGTGACTTCCGCCACTCACGCTATCCTCTCCACTTCTCCGTTTTCGGTTTCGGTTTCGCGCAGTTGCGTTTTTTGGCTTTATTAAAAAAAAACAAAAGCGCGTGGCTCTGTGGCAAAATATTAATTCGGTAGTATTCTGACACCACAATAAATCGCCCTGACAAAAAAGGAAAACAAATTTTGGGGAGTGTCGGTGTCCCATGCTAAAACCTTGCAATTCCCTGTGCTGTACCAACACCTTCTAGAAATAAAAGCCTGCGTTCTCGCTTCATGACGTCACAGTATAGCTAGTCCAGCAAACGGAAAAACGACACAGCCGGCTGGGATTGGCGGTGCCGGTGCGCTGGGAATTGAATAATTTGTACGATTCTTATTTTACGCATGCATGACGAGGGCCTAATGAATAAACTTGCAGTTTTAATACTTAGGAGTCCAAAGGAAAACTTTTTACTTCAAGCCTTTGTCTCTTGAAATCTATTCAAGTGAAGGCAACCACGATCAATATTCTTGGGAACACCCTTGCCGCAAATGTTTAATTAACATTTACGAAACCAAAGAAAGAACTAGTCTGCAAATCACAAACATTTTATATTGAAACACCTTCGATGGTCTGAAAGTTTTGTCATTTCGGCAATGTTATTTTTTTTGCAGTCTTCGGTAAGTTACGTTAATTCGTTTCAGTTAGTTACTTTCTTAAAAAAATAGCGAAGTTACCGTTACAGTTAGCACTACAAAAAGTAACTCGTTGCATTTACAGTTACTTTTATATAACAAAAAATATCAAGGAAAATATTAAGAAAAACGCCCTCCTCTCCATGTTTATTACATGTAGTGCAAGAAAAGTATGCGTTTGCTTCATATTGTAACTAAGGAGCAGTTGCGGTTTCTCTTTATTGACTGTCTGATAGTTTCCCTCGCTTGATGGCGAAACACATCTCTGCCCTTGCTGAACATCTGTTCAACTGGCATGCTGTATGGAATGGATGTGTTGTGGTCCCGCGAACAGGTGTTTGATTTCCGGGTAGGAGTTGAGGCTACATGAGAGCCGTTGTCTCCGATGTTCCATTTTACAACGCTGCGCCTCACTATAGTTGACACAACGTGCGGGCGAATTGGAAAATAAGTTTGGCTCACAGAGTCCCTGGACGTCTTTCAACTTGGTCCCCGGCCAGCCAGGAACGAACCCCGCGCAAAACAGCAGCAAGTATTTGTTTTGCCTTTACTGATGACATCACGCCGGAGCAGTGCGCTCATCAAGGTATGGAACATGCGCAGCGCCCTTCACAGTTGATATAACTAAAATGCGAATTGAGAAGAGAAAAAGAAAATCGGTAATATAGATAGCGCTTTAAGCTGTTAAAGGTATTAATGTTCTTTTGCAAACCACAAGGGAGAGCGTAAGGATAACTAGGCTATTTTTTTATCACGTACACGTGGCTACTCACGAGTTGGCGCGCGTATTCACGAGTTGGCGCAATGCAAACTTGACAGTCGAAATGTCAGGGATCGTAATAGACCATTTGCTGTATTACCCAAGCATCAAGGAGAATGCAGGGATTGGTGTTCCACGCCGCACGTGCTGGCGTCAAGAGTATTAACTTTTCTAAAGCAAATACCTAAAACAAATGGCATCTTGCACGCGCGTTCGGCAACGCTTTATTTTAGTTATTTACTTCGAATCTTTTATACGGGGAAGGCGTGCGCGTGGAACACCAATCCCTGCATTCTCTTTGATGCTAGAGTGGTACAGCAAATGGTCTATTTGTAAAGTACAAGGAATGGCTGGGATTCCACTTGGTGAATGATACCTTATTGTCCAATACATTGACAATAAGAGCAAAAGTAACGTACGACGTTACTTTCATCCTTACTTCAGACAAAGTAATAGAACTAAGATTAAAAGTTACACTTGAAAAAGTAACTCGTTACAGTAAAAGTTAGCTAAAAGGTTACGAAGTTACCGGAACGTGTTACTACCTAAGACATCGTCTTTAGATGATGAAGGTCTCCTAGAAGTGTTGTGCACAAATCTAAAAAGTGCACTTAAAAGTGAGCAGTTCTATGCCAATTTTAAAGCGATTAACTTTCTTAGGATCTTCAGACAACGTTGAGGTATGTTTCTGGCCGTTTATTCTACCCGCTAAATTTAGCGGGAAATACGACGTCAAAATGACTTGATGTCACGTGGCCTATACACAAATTCAGCTTCCCCGTTATATTTAGCAAGAAGATTGATGTCACATGACCTCAACACCAATTCAGTTTCCCCGCTATATATAGCCAGGAAATGATGTCACGACTTCATGCCACGTGACATACACACAAATGCAGTTTTCTCTAAATTTTGCGGAAACATTGACCTCACGTGACACGATGTCACGTGACCGGTACCAAGATTCAGTTTCCCCACCAGATTTAGCGGGAAAATTGACGTCACGTGACCTCAACACCAATTCATTTTGTCCACTAAATTTATCCTGGAAAATTACGTCGCATGACTTAATATCCCGTGACCCACACAAAGTTAGCTTCTCCGCCTTATTTAGCGAAAAAATTGACGTCACGCGACCTCAACACCAATAAAGTTTCCCCGCTTAATTTAGCGGGAAAAATGACGTCACGACTTTATGTCATGTGACCCATACGCGAACTCCGTTAACGGGGAAATCGACGTCAAATAATGTCACGTAACCTTCACACAAATTCAGCCCCCCCCTTCCACATTTAGCAGGCAAATTTACGTCATGATTCCAACTCCAATTCAGTTGCCCCACCAAATTTAACGGGAAAAATCATGTCGCGTGACTTCATGCCACATGACCTCATCACCAATTCAGTTTCTCTGCTAAATTTAGCCGGGAAACGACTTCACGCGCTAAATTTAGCGGGAAAATTGACACGTGACTCGCCGTGGCTCTTTCAGTTATGTCTGCAGCTAATCGCTTAATTAGACAGCAACATAGCCGGTTCCGTCCGAATTATTTTAAACCAAATGAAGTAAACTTTATCGAGATGGCAAGCAATGATTAATATTGTCCTCGCCATTAAAAGCTATATCACGTAAAAGCGAGGATGCGTATCTCGAAGAGTTTTTCTGCGGCAGACGTGGAACGGTTTATACTCATTCGCACCGAAATGAGCCTGCCGCCAAAGTTGTTTACTAAAAGAGACAATAATTGTTAATAAGTAATATTAATGCGTAATAAAACGACAACCAATGCTGTCTTGATGTCCACGGGTGCTCGTATATCCAGGGCATGCACATTTGTTTACTCTATGGTTTGTGTCGATATTATCAGTATTTGCTTTATGCGCAGAGAAAGTCAGGGAGAGGAGGAGACGAGAGAGCACGGGGACATCAGAATGCCGAGCTCTGATTCGAATGATTTGTGGGTAGACCCACAGCCTCCTATATACTGACAAAGCCTGGCAGATCGCCACGAGAAGCGGCCGCTGAAATGAAAAAGGTGGAGCGGCAGACAACGGATGAGAGGAGAGCCGCGTGACTGGCGCCCCGCTGCGGCGAGGCGCCGAAACACACTTCTCTCGAGCGAACAAGTGTGTTTCGGGTCCTCGCCGCTGCGAAAGCTGTGCGCTGACGTCCAGGTTCCCCGAAGAAATGGCTTTGATTGCTCTGCGCTACCAGATCCTCGCGCTCCAAATCTGCGACCGGGCATTTCGTCGAACTGCCAGGCTTTCTGAGTATAGAGCAGTCTATAGTAGCCCTAAAACTAGCTGCCTCTTGTCTCCACTGCACTCGTCGAACGCGTTCGAATGCGGAAGTCAAACGCCGGACAACGGCGCTCCGCGTTCTAACGCGTTCGACGTAGTGCAGTGGAAACGAAGGCGCTTTAGGTCTACTCACTAATCATTCGAATCAGAACTCGGCGTTCTGACGTCCCTGCGCGCTCTCGTTTTCTCCTCTCCCTCGCTTTCTCGGTGCATAAAATTCCGACAAAAGTATTGTGAAGCTATACTAAGAAAAGATTAACTTTAAAATGCGTTGCGTCTAAACTGTACAGTCGGGACAAAGAATAAAAAGTAAGACTAGCTGCATACATGTTTTTTTTAAAATATATATATATATATATATATATATATATATATATATATATATATATATATATATATATATATATATATATATATATATATATATATATATATATATATATATATATATATATAACTATTGTTTAGACAAGGTGAACACAGAGCTCTATACTTTGAGCAGGTAACTCGCATGCCAAAACCAACAAAAATAGACTAAAACATTTCGGAAGCAGCAGCTCGTCCTGCAAATTCCTACTATGCCTAATAGAGAATACAGAAAAGATCGGTGTGGTTTAGCCGTACATAATCTTGAGGGGACACAATACCAATATCAAAGTGTAGCTGTAAAAGAAAGCTGCGAAACCACTTGACGCACGCATCATTTATAGCTCAAACTTGAAAGTCTTCCCGGAGTGTTGCCTTAATTCATTCGTCGTTCGTTGGAAAGAATACGTTAACCTTTGCTTCCTTAGCAGGATCTTCCCAAACCTCGGCACACAACACTAAGAGATTGAGGATTGAGTCTCAAAATGTGCTGTAAACACTTTTGTCGGTGAGAGACGAGTGAAAGCCAAGACTCGTGTCTCGTTTCCGCACACCCATCGACCCTCTACGTCGCAAATTCACTGTCTTGCTTTTATTTGCCTGCAAGCCGTCTGGAGTCGGATAAAGTTGCCTCGTCACTTCGCGTAATCTTCTTTTTCTTATTTTCGATAAGATCTAGTCGTTGCAACCTACAACACGCTTCCCTCGCTGCTTCAAGCGAACACAACGGGAATGACACCGCACAAAGTTCTGTGCCCGGAACGTTTTCGACCATGCATTATCAACGTGGTGGCATGTGCTCGGTGGTGAAGACTCTCTGTTGGCTCTCGATGCTTGGCCTTAGGTGCTGTGACGTAGCTGACGTCATAAATCGAAGCACGCAGCAACGTTACTAGGTTACCTCAGTTGTGGAAACTCCCGCGGAGGGGTACGCCCTCGCTCACCTGAGTCTGCCTCCAGTCGTTTCAAGCGCCATCTAGATTTTCGTTTCAAAACTTCGTGTTTCATTGAGTACGGTGGAACGCGTACTTGACGGCTGCTCTTCGAAACGTATGTGTTCCATACAATACATTGCAGTTAACAGAGCAGCCGTCCGGCGTGTCAAACGACGGGATGCGAGTAGTGGGGGCAGAGAGGCGTACAGCTCGTGAAAGCAGCGTCTATGAGCAGTTCCGTACCTGAGCTTAGTTAATAACGTTGGCACGCAGGCTTTAGTTTCTAGCAGGTGTTCGCTGTACCTCGTCACAAACACGATATTACATCCTCCCTTTCAAAAGCACGAAATGCTGTGAAACGGATTCCTTATTCCAAACATTTGTCCGTCCGTCCGCCCATGCATTTTCCTGCTAAATTTACGTGAATTTTACGCATGACTCCCCGACGACACCGCGACTCCAGGGCCCAATGACGAGAGATTACGTGACGTAAATCTCATTGCTCGATTTAGTGAGAAAATCGACGTCACATGACACCGGGATGTCAGATCACGTGACCACGTCGTGTGAAGTGAGATTGTCATAAGTTCGTGGGGATGTCGTGTCTTGATAAATAAGAACGAGACCGTTTGCTTTGAGAGTTGTTTCAACAAAGAAGAGATTAACAAAAATGTTTACAGCAACGGTATTGGTAAAAGTTCTACACCAATATTTCCAGTAGTGGTATCAGTAGACCTTACACATACGGCTTCCACAATTCTTAATGTCAACAGAAAAAATGTTCATGTCATAGGTTAGGCCTTGAAGTGCTCTGTCGTTGCAACGGTGAAGATGGCTGAGTGGACGGAGTCTTGGGTTTCGGGTCTTCAGAAGCTTGGACGAACCCAGCGAGGGCGGTGGGCATGCTACGGATCCGAGTTCCCGGCCTTGTGGAACCAGGACGAACTCAGCGGGAGCGGTGGCCAGGCAGCCGGATTCTTGAGTTCCCGGCCTAGTCGAACCAGGACAGAACTCAGCGGTAAAGGTGGCGGAGCATCCGGAGTCTTGAGTTCCCGGCCTAGTCGAACCACGACGCACTCATCGGTCAGTGAGCTCCTCGTACCGCTCGTCTTCTGCTCCCATTTTTCCATTCATCCCCGCTCGTGCTTTTTCACCGGCCGTCGACGGTTTACTCTCGTGGCACGCGGGGCCGTGTCATGGCGAAAATATCCGTAGCCTCGCTGATGGTTCTCGGCCGCGCACATCACAGAGATACTGTGACCTCACACGGCATGCATTTTAGCTCTAAATTTAGTGGGTGCATTGTTAGTGTGTTGGAAACAGGATTGAAACGGTTTCTCAAATTTTGTTGTCTTTGGCGTAGACGTGTTTGAGGATTTAGACCAAACTAACTCGTGGAAACGTCTGATCTTGCGTCTCTCTTGCTTGCATATATTTCCCCGCAATATTTAGTTGTGAGATTATGTAAAGTGACCTGACGTCATATGAAGTCAGGTCATGTGATACCTGGACGTCAAAATAACGTCACCTGCAGTCACGCGACGTGCTCCCGAGAGGGAACGTCACGGTGTGAAGTCGTCGTATCACGTGATATCGTCACGTCACGTGACTTCAATTTTTCCCTCTAGATTTGGCGCTGAAAATAATAAGCTACGTTTTTATGCTCCTCGAACGGAACCATACGTCTATTTTCACTACTTGAAACGTTAATTAATGAATTTAAATTAATTTGCCGACTTATCGCAAATGTTAGCCACCCACATAATATCCCCTTGGCCGTATAATTCACATCCACATGCATAAGTGTAACTTTCACGGCTTTTTTAAACAAATTTGTAAAACTTAAAAAGAAAAAAACCTATATATTTATATATAGTAATTTTATGTTCAGTTATCCTTTTAAAGTTAAATATCCTTAATATATATACTCAGTCACGTAGCCAGGATTTTGTTTCGTGGGGGGGGGGGGGCGCCCATGACAAAATGCTGTATGAGGGAGAGGGAGAAGACCCAGCAAAAGGGATAACTGAAAAGGGGCCATGAGTGCGTGAGGGGCCGTGAGGGCGGTGAGTGCGTGAGGAGTGTGAGGGCCATGAGTGCGTGAGGGGCGTGAGGGGTGTGAGGGCCGTGAGGGCGGTGAGTGCGTGAGGGGTGTGAGGGCCATGAGTGCGTGAGGGGCGTGAGGGCGGTGAGTGCGTGAGGCCCCTTCAGACGGAGCAACTTTCTCAGCAATTTCGGTGTTGCTGGCGGGTTGTTCCCTAGCTTTCCCTAGATCGACACGAATTGCTGAGATCGGGTCCGGCTCGAAACAAGCGAGCAACTCGGAGCAATTCGAAGACGTTTGAAGCGGCTGCATCCAATCAGGGACGCGATATTTTCACGTGATACCTCGTGCCGGTGATGATGACAACAAAAGACTTGGTTCTGGTTTGAAATTGATCGTTTTTGGAAATAAACTGTTTCAGAAAGATGCATTAGTATTCTCAACGAGATTTAAATGCATAAAAACACGTTTATAGCGCGTAATTGTGTGTCTAAATAGTGCAAGAAAAATAAAATTTCATGATGATGATGGCAAATTGCAGCAATTGGTTGCTGCGTGTGAACGCGGGCGGCCCGTGTTGCTGGTGTTGCGACGTCAAGTTTCTGGGCGAAATTGCCCCATCTGAAGCGGGCCTGAGTGGCGTGAGGGCCATGAGTGCGTGAGGGGCGTGAGGGGTATGAGTGCGTGAGGGCCGTGAGGGCGGTGAGTGCGTGAGGGCGTGAGGGCGTGAGGGCTGTGAGGGCCGTGAGGGCGGTGAGTGCGTGAGGGGCGTGAGGGCCATGAGTGAGTGAGGGGCGTGAGGGCGGTGAGTGGCGTGAGGGCCATGAGTGCGTGAGGGGCGTGAGGGCGTATGAGTGCGTGAGGGGCGGTGAGGGGCGTGAGGGCCATGAGTGAGTGAGGGCCGTGAGGGCGGTGAGTGCGTGAGGGGCGTGAGGGCCGTGAGGTTCAGTGAGGGTGAGTGAAGGGCTGAAGGTGAGTGTGACTGTGAGGATGAGGGTGAGTGAGGGGCTGAAGGTGAGTGTAGCTGTGAGGGTGAGGGTGAGTGAGGGGCTTAGGTGAGTGTGGCTGTGAGGGTGAGGGTGAGTGAGGGCGACCTAAAATGCCGACCTCTGCCGGTAGGCAGTGTCGGCAAGATGACCTGACAATCCTTATTTTCGTTTTCTTCAATCTTGTTTCTGCGGCTGACAAGTGCCGCTATCTCAATTCCATCGGAGTCCATGATTCGAACGTCCGACGCGTTCGGCAGCCGGAGAGTAAAATGACTCGGCAGCCGATCACCCTTATGTATTGACTATAAAGCTGAAAACTAGGGCTGGGCAATTGATCGATTAACCTACCGATTAATCGATTAATGCTTTAATCGCGATTAATTTTTTAACCGGTTAATCGGTAAAATTTTGACAAACCAAAAGAAAGTAAAAATTAAACGCTTTCACCACGCAGACGTGGACGAGTACACCTGTATGAAGGGCAAACTTTAGGTGAAATTTTAGCCTGAAGTAAACTGTAGGGGCGAGATTTGTAACTCCAGACAAGTGCAGAAGGTTACACGTGTCCCGGCCACTTCAACGCCGTGCGAGTGTCCGTTTAGCGCAGCAGAGACTATTGTGAACAATCAAAGGAGGTCGCTCTTGCCGGAGAATATCAACGAACCTCTTTGCCTCATGCAGCTGAAGTAATAATCTGTGAGTGTGAGTGTCTTTGAACTGTTCTTAACTACACATCGAGGTTGATTCATAATCAAAATTGTATATTGCGCCGTTTATCACATATTCAGCAAAGGCACAAAAATAAAGTAATTTTGACTTTTTAAATATATTATGCATGGAAATGAACGAGACCGATTAATCGATTAATTAATCGATTAAAGGGTGGCGATTAATCGGGTTAAAAATTTTAATCGACGCCCAGCCCTACTAAAAACAGCAACTACGAGACTGATGAACGAGGGAGAAGTTTAATTTCTCGAACGAGAATTACCGTGCATGTCCGCGTTCTAAATTCAGCATGAATCTTAAGGGCAATGCCTTGTTATACTTAATATTTTAAAGTAATATTTTGTGGTTACGTAGGTTGGTCTATATACCGTCTGCAAAAACACTTTTGCACGCTCATGGTTAATAAGCCCTCTGTTGCGTGATATCCCGTCAGATACACAGGTGTGTCGACATGTGTTCCCACATATGCGTGTTTTGACACAACATTATTATCTTATTTTGTTTGTGTCCTGTCCTATTCCATCTTTGCATTTTGTTTGTGTGGATACGCATAAAACATATCGGCTAAATTACCAAAACTTCGACTTCAAAAGAAAGGTAACAACGGAATCAACAGATTCGTGAACCTGAAACCGACTAACGCCATTCTAGTCGAATATTTCATAAATATCCTAAAATAACTTATTAAGGTGCGCTCCAATCCAGTATGTGAGTTGATAAAGTTAACTGAGCGACCAAGCGCTACAGTCCCTGCTTCGCTGTATTTATATTTTCATAAATTTGCAGAATGCGAGGCAATATCCCTAACTATACAAAAGACGGATGCGTTTGAAGCAGGCTCCACATAAGAGTGGGGAATATAGTAAACTCAGTGAAGTCAAGCACGGAGCAATTCCTGTGCCAGTTTTCAACCTGTCTTCTAATATTTCGGAGCTGATCTTTTCGGTTTCGCCTTCCACTGATTTAGTGGGCATTCCGTATTTTTGTTAATTTGCTTACTAGTATCTTACGCTCAAAGAATTGTACAGACCGGATAACTGTTCTTTGAGACTCTATCGACACGCGAGCTTTGAAACTGCATGCCAGACCACTTGTTTCGAATTCCGGGTCTCGAGTTTTGCAGGATATATTTGTCACCCGGCATAACGCATTCCAAATCAGTACGTCGTCCTCAATATGAGCGTGAACAGGCCGCCGTCGAGTCGACCGATTGGTACTGCCAGCTCCAGCTAGCGGCGCTTCCACGAGTCACTCCGAGGATAAGTGCCATGCGCAGAAAGAGCGGATACGCTGTTACGAGAACGCACGCTACCCCTTTTGCATGTCAGTTTGGATAAGGCAGTGCGTGCTGCTTCATATATTTATAAAAATTTGCGCGGTCAGTGTGGATGCGACCTTCCACGGTCGCTCCGTTTTTTCGATCTCGCTTTGTGTGCTAATTTTCTGTTAACGCAAAACTGGTAGTTTATTTTTTTAGGAGGCGCGCAGGTATTTGTTTTATGGAACTCACGAATTGTTTTGATCATTTGTTTTTTTTAGAACTACACAATTTCAAAGGATTCTGTTTATTTAAAAAAAAAGATTTCTAAACAAAAAAAGAAAAGAAAAAATGAAAGCCGTTTACAACTCCCTGTAACGCCGAATTAGAGCGCACCTCTTGAGGAGGAGGGGAACGCACGGGGGGGGGGTCACGTGGCCTGGGGGTCACGTGACCTCGAGGGGTGAGGAGTGGAGAATTTTTCCGCTAAATTTAGCGGGGAAAATTTTCCGCTAGATTTGCGAGGGGAAAATTTTCCGCTAAATTTAGCGGGGAAATTTACCCATCATGCACCGCGCGGTTACGCCGACGGCGACGGCGACGCCGCTCAAGCCGGAAACGAGCGCCTAAGAGCTGCGCTCTAAAACAAACAACTACGGTGATCCTTGTTAACAATGAAGCAGTTTCAAGACATCTAGCACTTCCTAGGTTGTCTTTTGTGCGTCTTAGTAGCGGGTCATGCCACCGTGCGCCCTGAGGACGCACAGCAGTTCTCGAAGGCAGAAAGTGCAGCTTCGACGACATCAGGTGCGTCCCCGTAGTCGGTTCCACTCGGCTTCCACGGCATTCCAAAGGTCGTCGGCGCGTGCACTGTAGAGGGATTGCTTCTCTAGGTTCCGCTTCATAAGCCCTCAGATGTGCTCTATAATGTTCATATCGGCGCCCTTTGGAGGCCATGGCAGCTGTCTGACGTAAACGCTCCTCCAGGAGCGTCCGCACTTTGCCGGCGGTGTGGACTGGAGGCAGGTCCTGCTAGAAAGAAAAGTCCCCGTCAGGAAATGGGCCCCTGAGAACATAAGGAAGTATAACGTCGTCCAAGATGTTGCGGTAGTGCTCGGAGGTCAGCCTTCCTTCAATTCTGTGCAGTGGTCAAAGTCCTTGGTAGGAGACAGCTCCCCAGACGTTCACAACCGACCGACCACTTGCTGTCACTTCCTGAAGGAACTTGGTGTCATATCTGCAGCAGTCCGGCAGCCATACGCGTCGCTTCCGATACCAACGAGTCGTAAATGTGGAGTCATCAGAAAAATGGACACTCCTCCAGTCTGCAAAGGTCCACAAGCCGTGGTCTCTGGCAAACGCCAACCGCTGTCTCTTGTTTTCTTCGCTGAGCCGAGACTTTTGGGCAGCTGTCCGGCTTTTGAGCCCAGCCTCCGAAAATCTACTATAAATTGTCGATGTGCTCACCTAGAGGTTGCAGGCATTGCGAACATCTCGGGCCGACTACCACGGCGGCCACAATCGTCTGATCCTGGTCTGCTGTTGTCATACGAGGACGTCGATTGTGCGGCGTGTCCACAATGCTGCCTTCGTTCTTGTAGGCTTGTATTATACGATTGACGGTTTTCAATGGGCGCTGCACCAAATCTGCAATGGCTCTTTGGCTATACCTCTTCAGGCATAGGTCCATAATCCGGCGACGCTAGTCTTCGGGTACGCGTGACATCTCAAGAGCACTTTCCTAATGAAACACGCCCTAATTTCGAAATGATACGAATACCTATTTTATTGAGTTAAAACGTCTTGACTGATACCGACTTCAAGACATAATCATAACGCCCCCGTTTCCTTCTTGTCAAACAGATATGTTTTATACTATCAGGAGTGAATATCGACCATGCCGAAATGCGCAACTACACAGCAGAATTTGTTGTTCAAAAAGCGCAGTCTGTGGTCGATTGCTTATCTCAACGCAACCAGCACTTACAACTATTAATAAGACGAAACAGACGGGCCGCGAGCGGTTTTTAAAATTTCAGAACGGGGCCGATACACGCTATCTCAACAGCGCATCCGTCCTTTCTGCGCAGGCTCTTATTCTCGCAGTGACTCGTGGAAGCGCCGCTACCTGGAGCTGGCATTAACAATCGGTCGACGGCGGCCTGTGCACGCTCATTTTAAGGACGACTGTACTACATTGCACTACGCACAACGCGACGTGTCAATCATAAAGAACATAGACATTTAAACAAAGAAAAAAGTGACGTTTGCAAAAGGAAAAACTGCAACAGCTGCCACATGCAGTTTGGGCATGCGTGAGTCGAAAAGGTGGCGTGGAGGTGAGCTTTGTTTTGTTAACCTCGCATGAGATTGCTCGCATGAGGTGATAATCTTGTCGTATGTCTACAAACTCTTGTATTTGAGAGCTGCTGAAATGAGTTCTGTTTTGAATCTTAACATGGGCAGCTGGTGCATTGATTCCAGATATTGATCAAGTTCCCGAGGACATTGAAGAAATAACACGGCCAGAGCTGTGTTTTTTTGTTTTGTTTTAACATGTTCAAGCGAACTTTTAAGGCTTTTTCTTATTACCATCTACAATTGTTGAATCCTTGTGTATTACTTATGTATAAGAGTTTTTTTTTTCTTTTTCTTCTTCGTTTTCTTTCCTTCAAAAAATATCAACTATAATGCGTCTTCGGGCACTGTAAGTAAACTAATAAATAAAAAAAATAATGAAGCTTCTGGGTTACTTCACGTTGTAAAATGCTCAGCGCTCAGTAGCAAGCACACGCTCGTATTACTATTGTATACGACTCACAACGGTGGTGATCCTTACCAAATCCTGCACGCCTAAATTTGGCTGCACTCTGTGAGATACAGGTACCATCTGAGCATGCAAACAAGAACGCACGGAATAATTGGCGTTGTTCAATCCTTGTATTTCCTTGTTGTGAAGCATCTCAGTTAAGGGCTTGATAATTCCTACGCGAAGAATAGAATCGTACACAATTGGAGTTCGTGTTCCTCTTGGCCGTTCCCCTCCACCTCGTTCGTTTATGCACCAACGATTTGCTTGTACTAAACAAACTCGTTTACAGCTAAAGCTGTAGCCACTGCTCATGCACGGGAACTGGTATCATTTTTTTCAGCCAAGCATCTGTGCAGCTCTGCCTTGTCATGACGTCGCATATTTATATGTATAAAATGACTCCCGCATTTTACATCTGAAGCAAACAATGGGCGTGTCAACCCTTATCCTCGGCAGTCAATCGTACAGCGTGGGCGAAATTAATTGAACACACCTTAAACTAACCGCATAAATCGGTTCCTTAACTTATCGCGCTGGAATTTACTAGAGAGGTGCCTGAAGTTAGTGGAAGCTTTTGCTAAAATTGTGGAAAGACTGGCTCACCTGAGTAAATCAAGAAAAATCAGAAACTATGTTTTTTATATACATGGCATGTTCACTAAAAAATAGTATGTGTTACGTTGGCGCTTGTTTGGACAAAATGAAGTGAAGAATAGGTAAGCCGATTCTCTCTTCTTGACATTTCACAAATTTTTCAATCGTAGTAAACTCCAGAATAGCCCGCAACGATCTTGTGATGATTTTGAGATAAAAGACTCAGGGATATTTTTTTCCATAGACAAACCCAGCCTTTATATTCTTTCTTCTGACTCCGGAAGTTTCATGTATTCAAACTCTCAATTAATGAATGCACCAGCTTCGAGCACCTCTGTAGCGAATTCCAAACTAACCGATTTATGCGGTTAGTTTGAAAGTGCGTTCAATCCCTTTCGCCCACGCTGTATAACCTGGAATGTGACGTCTACTAATTGGGCCATTTTTGTTAAAACATGAACAACACGTAAAAAGCCACGTGTGATGCAGAAAGAAAACAAACAAAAAAAGAAACTCCACTTGACGCTATGTTACATCTGTTCCGCTTTGTAAAACAATCTCCCCCCCCCTTATAGCTCACCTCTACCTTCCCATGTCCTATCCGGTTTCGCGTTCATCGCAGACTGCTCTCCAACACAACCAAGCCTTGTTAAGCCACACGTGAGGCAGCGGAAAGCCTCAAATAGTACCGAACGTCATCAAGCGCAAGGGTCCCCTATCTTTGGTCGGTAAACAGACAACGACCCAGATACGCCTCCAACCCTGGACATAGCGCGGGTGCTCATTCTCCGTCGCGAGTCCACTAATTTCGACAGCTGTATTGCTGGGCATAGGAGCTAGCGTCTCAATAGCACGATTACGAAGTGTTTAGCAACGGCACGTTGTAAAAAGAAAAAGAGGTAGGGAAGTCTCGTCTTTCGCAATCTTGCTGCCCAGCGAGAGAACTCGCATTCCGACCTTTTTGTGTTTGCTTATTTTTCGCAGAAGAAACGGTGCGCCGCAATCTCCTTGAAGTGGCCTCAAAGCATGTCTGGCGAGCAGGAAGCGCAGAGTTTACGCAACACCGCAAAGCCGGCGGCCGCTCATTGCTGCGCCATGAGGCATCGACGTGTCCTTGCGGTCCTCTGTGTCGTCCTGGTGGTCTTGAGCCTTGTGCTGATCGGAGTATTCGCCGTTCCGCAAAAAATGTGAGTATAAGCTCCCGATAGAATGTGCACTCGGCATAGAACTGAAAGCACCAAAAACGCCAGGAGTAGTCAGGAAGACAGCACAACCCCCGTTGTGATGCCTTCTTTTGACCTTGTCTAGCGCACTGTGCTGTCTTCGCTTGTCCTTGAATAGCACATTGTGATGTCTTGTTCCCTTATACATAGCTTGCATATGACGTCATTCGCGGCCATGCCAGTATTTTATGCGCCACTAGAGTTCGGTTCGCCGTGTCAGTTTCACACCGAAGAAGTTATAGTTCAGAAGAAACCAGTAAATAGAAATAACCGCCAGTGCCCAGCAATGGCGACCGTTGCAAGCTATGTATATAAGTGAGTATCCACTGGTGGCCATAGCTGAGCCCATAGCTGCTGAGCGCGTGCCGACGTCGAGCTCGTTCCGAGCGTATACGTAGTAAACGGCTCACTCAAGTTGGCCTCCAGGGAATACGCTCTATACTTGTCGGCCAAATTCTGGTGTTTCTTGCTTGTCCTTGTTTAGCGCATTATAATACCTTATACCCAGTGGCGTCACAAGGGGGGGCGGGGGGCGGACCGCCCCGGGTGCAGCGCTCGGGGGTGTCGCGGCGGGCCACGAGAGCGGGGGGGGGGGAGTCAGGGCGGGCCGCCACGCGAGAGCGGGGGGGGGAGGAGGGGGGGGAGTCGCGGCGGGCCACGCGAGAGGGGGGGGAGGGGGGTGTCGCGGCGGGCTACCGCCCCGGGTGCCGCTGACCCTTGTGACGCCACTGCTTATACCCTTATACTTGTCAAGAAAATTGTGGTCTTTCATCACTTGGCCTTGTTTATAAGTGCGGTGACCCGACTCCCTTTTTCCTTGTCCTTGTATCATATGCACTGTTGTATCTTTTTCAATTGCGTACTTTTCAAGTGAAAAAAATCAGCAGAACCCATCCTTTGGGAATGATTATCTACGTTAATGCGAATAGCATCAAACGGTGCGGAGTTATGCGCGTTCGTCAGGTGGCCGGCACACTCTAGATACGCCAGCCCACTCTTGAGGCGATTCTAAATTTGTTGACACTTTCACAGCCCCTGCGCACGATCTCCGCAGCCCAGCACGTGCGTTTGTGTCACTTAGGAAGGCGAGCAAAGCACGCGCCATACGCACAAACACTCAAAATGGTACCGACCAGACTTTCTGGCGTCTCAGCTAGTCTCAACCAACGGTACTCTAAACGGTTATTTATATCTTTACCATAGGACGCGCTTTACAGCGCTGTCACAGCTACCGGTGCGCGCGCGTTCCATGCACGAGGGCTCATTCCGCTCTCGTGAGGCTGAGCACAGCCGCTACATCACCCTCTCCCGAGCGCGGGAGAGGGTGAGCTAGGCGTGCTCAGCCTCACGGAGCGGAATAACGCCTCGTGCATGGAGCGCGCGCACCGGTACCTGTGACAGCGCTGTAAGCGCGTCCTATGGTAAAGATATAAACAAGTGTTTAGAGTGCGTTGAATGACTGCCTTCATAGCTCTGTGGTTAGCGCGTCTGCCTGCTGATCAAAGGGTCAACGGTTCGAATCCCAGCCGGCGCCGGTCTTTTTTATTTATTTATCGACCCGCGGCGTAAGAGGTTAGATAGCCAGATAGATAGATACATAGATACATAGACGAAAAGTGCGTGAAGTAGCCAAAGAATGCTATTCGCATTAATATTCGCATTAAAAAGGGGGGGGGGGGGCTTCATTTGCCCTTGTTTACCCCCAGTGCTCTTTTTTTCACTTGTCCTTGTCTAGCGCACTGTGTTGTCTTCACTCGAAGTTGTCTAAAGTACTTTGATGCCTTCACTTGTCCTTATTTTTATGGCATTTCAGCTCCATGATTGGATATGTAGAATCGCATATAATCGATTCACTCTTTCAATATTTATTAGTCTCAATGGGTGGTAAAAGGGAAACGGCCCTGTTTGTGGGATTCTTGAGTGATTCAATGCATATATGTATCACGTGTTACTTCGAAAAACGTGAATATTGCCGCCCGATTAATTTTTGAAGGCTATTGTGTCTTTTTTTTTTTTGACACTGCTGTTTGTGTAAGAGGGGGGGGGAGGCGGAGACTCGTCAAGCTGCACGATGCAGCTTTTTTTCCTTGGTCTCTCTCCATCATTGGTTTGATGGAAAAATCATGATTATTATTAGTAGTAATATTACTTCGAGGGGGTGAATACAACAAAAGCAAAGCTTCTTGTTTCCATTTCCTCTTTTGTAAGGTTTCCCGAAAGCGATAAGCGCCCCCCCCCCCCCCCTTTTTCACCTCACCCCGCTCCCGCGCAAGGATTGCGAGGAGGTCGAGGAGAAAATCTTGCCTCCTCCGGCTCCGGGAGAGTTCAATTTTGTCAATTTTCAGTCCGGGCTCCGAGTACAGAAAAACGTCACCCTCGACGTCACAGGCGACGTCACTTTCTGCTCCCGGAGTTCCCCCACGACCGTGCTGGTCTGAACCACCCTATATTTCGAACTTCGATTACAGTCGGCGGAAGCCGGAATACGTCACCGGTGACGTCACACACACACACACACACACACACACACACACACACACCACACAAAATTCTTGTTCTATTTTTAGCGAACAGCAATCCGGACTTTTCTGGGTTACCCTTAAAGGGACACTGACCGGGTATTTATGCTCATTAAGGTCTTTATTTGAACATGACCTACAGGACTCAAACTACCCAAAACACACACACACACACGAATTTTTTTTTTCTGTCCGCTCCAGAAGAGCCGGTTGAGAATTGGTTGGTTTCAGTCGCGCTCACTTTCTTTTCAGTTGTCACGTGGCGTTCAAACGATGAGTATCAAATATATTCAAATTCGTGGGTTATCTAAGGCACATACATTCCATATTAAAAATAGGAAAGAATATGAACTCAATTTTTGTCACCTCCAAAAAGCTGCAAATGCGTTAATCGGAGAATAGAATGTTGCTCAGATCACAGGAAGTACATATACTACGTCATTCACACTATGGCGACTTACCGCGGGCTGGACGACGGGATGGCGGCGCACGACGGACCAATGTTGCGACGGAGATTGGGCCGCTAATTCGGAACTGTCGTTCATGGTACCGGCCAATCGCTCTTCAAGCGCAGAACATCGAGCGGAAAGGCGTGCGCGAAACAGTCGCACGGCAGTGCGAAACAATCGCACGACAAACGGTGCACGCAAATTCGTCGTCGTCGTCGCCCTCTGCTTCACACGCCGGAAGTCGACTGTCCACGTGACTTCCGGCCATGAGCTTCCGTGCTCGTGTTTCGGTTTCAAGCAGTCGAGCTTTTGGCGTCATTAAAATTGTAGGTGGCTCTGAAGTAAAATATTGATTAGGAGGTCTTATGACACCCATATTAAACCTTTCGGCAACAAAAAAACAAACATTGTTTTAGGTGTCAGTGTTTCTTTATTAGATAAAATAAAAAAAACTTTTAGAATTGAATTATCATTGTGGCAGCGCGCATGAGGTGCAAACGCGTGGGAAACAATGTCATATTGAGTGGTTCTTTTGATTCAGTCGTAAAAATGTTGTTGTCTCAGTCATATTTAATGAGCTTGTAAACAACTGTGACGAAAAGTTAGCCCTGGGCCTCCTTTACGAGGAAGTCCTTCGGCCATACCACAATGGCTCTGTCCTCATCATAAAGTTTTATAACTAGGTCATCACTTTGTAGAGGAAGCGGAAGGCTGTTACTTGATACCAGTAGTTCACGTTCACAAAGAACGATAAAAGATTCCGAAAAAATCTCTTCAAACTGTTGTGGCCAGCACAAATTTTATTTATCAGCCTCGGGGTGTCTCAACTTAGGAGGACTTCAGGTACTATGCTTAGAATTTGTGGTCTTAAAAATGCTGCGAGAGAGAAGAAGCTAGCTTGGCTATCTTGTAAAAAAATAGTAACCGAACCAGAAATGAGGTCAAAACAAAAATGGGAAAGCAACAACACCCTCTTTTAACATGGCCATGCAAACACATTCGTGGATTTAGATAAGGTGCGGTAGCCGTCCCGTTCTTTTCCATCCTCTCGTCTTGTAATTAGGTTCTCAAAGAATATAAATTTATAAAACGATATAGCTATATACATTTATGTCCTAGTCATGCGAAGCCCCCGGATAAAGAAAAAAATAGTATTATCGGCTTTGCAATTGAGAAGAATAAGTTAGCTTGAATTTAAAAGAAAAAAATAACACATGTACCATACGAACCATATGACATAATCTGTTACGAAATACCCATTTAAAAGAAAATATCAAAATAACGTAGCTGACGTCTCAAGCTTAAGTGGGTCGAGACTACCTCTCTTATCTTATACACATTATATAGACTTAAAACACGAAAAGGTGTTGGTGTTGTGCATCACATTGATTTAATTAAAATATGTTTTCTTTAAATACAGGAAACAAATCAATGCAACTCGTGTGTCATTTGACAGAAGAAGCATGGTAGACAACCATGGCCAGACGACTTTTTGACTTGTGCGTTCTTTATTTAGAAAAATGCATATAATACGCGACATTGTTCTTTCATATAGTAATACGGGATGTGAGTTGTACGGGCGCATACGTATTCTTTTGGTTTTGAATAAGGAGGCCATTGATATTTGAAAACATGGTCGTGCTTGTAGACACAGAAGAGAGAGACGAACAATACAACACAATGTGCTAACTTCAATGGATGAAGTTAGCGCATTGCGTTGTCTCGTCATTCCGTCTTGTCCGTGTCTAAAAGCGCGACCATGTTTTCATAGATTCGGCACAAACTCACCCGACAGTCAGCATCAAAATGTAGTCCCTTCTGCACGTTGTTCCCGAAGATGGGAGGCCGTAAACGTCCATGTAATTCGGAACCTTCATCTCCGCAGAAGCACCCATGTTAACTACGATGGCGACGGACCTCTATACCTGAGCCCGCACATTGCCCGGGGTGAGATTCAGGCAGCCCGAGACATGAGTGCCGTGGACATGTTCAGGGTTCAAGCCGAGGGAACGCAGGCCTACGCGGGACTCATCACCGTCAACGAAACTCTAGAAAGTCACTACTTCTTCCTTCACCTCAAAGCAAAGGTATTTGTGCCAGCTTTTTCAACATATGTGTGCCTTTGTTGTACTACAATTTACACCGGGTCCGATCGAGGAAATAAAACGCGATTTTCGATCCCGTATAAATTAACTACGCATCGAAGAAAGCTGAAACTTTGCGAGAATGTGACACAACGTGACGTTACGTGGAGAAAGAGAGGCAGAAGAAAAACAATATTTGTCTATAAGCCGACGTCAACTATAAAAACCTATGATATTCACCAAACCAAAAAAATTAGACTGTGGGCGTCCGTAGCATTTATTTCAGTGAAAAGAACTTGCCAGCAAGACAATATTTTTTTTCCTGGCTGACATTTTTTTTTTCCACTGAAATAAATATGCAAGAGTTCATAATGTAATTTTTGTTTGTTCGATGAATATTAGGTTTAAGCGGACGTCATCTTATAGAGGCATTTTTTGCACCTTTTTGATTAAAGTAACTTGTCTCAAACTTCCGGTTTCTATTACCACTGCTAGCATCACATTATCACGGAGCTTCAGCTTTCTTCGGTGCGTAGTTTATTTCTGTGGGTTGAAAAACTGGGTGTTATTTTCTCGATCGGGCCCTGCAGACCCATTCTCATTATGTATATTCCTGAAGCGGAAGAAAACTTTGTCTGTATTGTATTTGGTGCCATTACAACTTTCATCATCCCTCGTGTCATGGTGGGTTTATACTTAGCTGTACTTTGCGACGTATCGGTCATAAGCAAGGTGGCCTATATCATGCTCAAGGCGGCTGCACCCACCATGTCTCAGACAAGTTTAAAAAATGTGCCTAATAGTATATGAGCTTTCATTAGCTCACCAATCATTTATATATTATTGCCTAATGGTACTTTTTTAAATTATAGGATGCTTGGTATATATGCTTCGTACATTGCGAGAGCAAAGGGACAAAGCTCATCAAAAGATCCGGGAGAGAAAACCGAGAACTAGTTGGCCGAAATAACAAGAAAACTGGATGTCTTAATGTCAATCGGGGCGAAAGTGGACGCGCTTCTTTCCTTGAAAGAAACAGTAGACAAAATTGAGCTGTCTGTGCAGCACATGTCAGACCAATATGATGAGATACTTGAGGAAATGAAAAAGCAAAACCAAGATATTATAGAACTCGGGGAACGTGTAGAAAGGCTGGAAAATAGCCGAACCCAAAGAGAAGTCGAAGCTCTAAAACAGGAAGTAAATGATCTTCAACAATACAGTCGCAGACAGAACCTTGAGGTTCATGGGTTCCCATGCCTCCCAAACGAAAACCTGTGGCACAAACTGAAAGAAGTGTCAGACCAGCTAGGCGTTGCTGAACTGACTGAAAACGATGTAGAAGCGTTGCACAGGATGCCCGGAAAGCCAGACAAGGTTCCTCCGATTCTCGTTCGTTTCACGTCCCGGCTTACTAGAGATCAATCGTTCCAGGCATGGGCTGTACTCAAAGATAACGCGTCGGGTATCTGGTTAACAAAAAGATTGCTTTGGCAGGCAAAGACGAAGGCAGCGGAAAGACGTTATCAGTTCGTTTGGCAGAAGGGCGGAAGGGAAGAGGAGGAATAAACTTTATTGTTGGAGGCAAGCGCGGTTCGCAAAGAAACCGCTCTTGACGGGTGGCTAGGCGCGCTTGATGGCCGAGAGCCCGTGTGCCTTGGCGACCTCGGCAGCTCGACGAACCACCTTTAATTGGGAGGCCGGGTCCGAGCTGCGCAGCGCAGCCTCCCACCACTCCTCCGAGGGGAGAGGGGAAGGGGGAAGGACGGGCACTCCCATAAAATGTGGGAGAGGGTGGCTCGTTGTTCACAGAAGCTGTGGGAGAGGATTAGGGGACACGGGAAGGAGTGTGTTCGTAGCTGTCGCCACATGATTCTCTCTTCGCGGGAGAGGACAGGTGCCGCTGGAGGTTAAATACAGCGGGTTAAACGGAAGTGAGACGTAATGTCGTGAAAAGTCACTAAACTGCCGCGGGCCGAACGGATCTCGGCGGTCCGGAGCTGTGCCCGGGTGGTGTATTTTCGGGCAGTGGGGTGGGCCAGCTCGTTCCCGCAGAGACCCGAATGTGCCGGCGTCCAGACCAGACTAACGGCAGATTCCAGCGGTTGTGCTTTCAAGGTCCTCAGGATGGCCTGAGCGGGGGTGGACACGCATCCTTTGGCGTAGTTTAGGATGGCGGGTTTGGAATCGGATATGATTGTGCGGGGGCGGGGCGTGGTGGTGAGGGCTAGTGCTATAGCTGCCTCTTCTGCCTGTTCTGGAGAGGCGGTAAAGATTGTGGCTCCAGCGGTTATCTGCCCCTCAGAGGTCACGGCGGTAATAGCGAAAGCGGGTCTGTGCCTGTATTCGGCTGCGTCCACGTAAAGGACATCCGGTTTATCGGTATAGATTTTGTGATGGACAGTGGCTCTGCTGCGGCGGCGGCCTTCGTGAAAGATGGGATGTATGTTTCTCGGGAGTGGGGCTACCGCGAGGCGCGAGTGGATCTCGTTCGGTATGGGTCGCTTAGGAGTCCATTCCGTGGGGGGGTTTAGGTTGAGACGTGAGAGGATTAGGCGCCCGGGTGGGGAGCGCGAGAGTCACTCGTATTGGCTCGTGCGGTGCGCTTCGATTGGCTCCGCTGCGGTGTTGTGGAGTCCCAAGTCTAAGAGGCGCCATGTGGATGTGTTGTGGGGGAGTTTCAGAGCAGCCTTGTAGGCTTGGCGTATGAGGGTGTCTATCTTGTTCGTTTCGGTAGGTGTGAGGTGAAGGTACGGGAGAGCGTATATAAGGCGGCTGAGTAGAAAGGCATGCAAAAGTAGGGCTGGGCAACTGATCGATTAATCTTCCGATTAATCGATTAAGGCTTTAATCGCGATCAAATTTTTTAACCGATTAGTAGGTTTTTTAATCGGTACTCAAAACGAAGTCTACTGGACGCACGCATGGCTCTATCCTGGGCAACCTGACCGAACTATGGGTGACTGATGCCCCCCCCCCCCCTAAGGAAAACGCTGCATGGCGTGTGTCCGATCGTTCTGTCCCGAGCGGTTTTCCGTTCCCAGCCAGGTGCAATGAGCAAGGTTCAATTCTCGCGCTCGCGAAGTGTCACGTGTTCGAGGATATACATTGCAGTTCTGCCGGGGCCAGACGAACAAGCCGGGCTCGCAACTGATCCCCGCGCGACCGCGAAACTTCACGTGTTGAGGATCTATTACACATCCTGCCCAGGCAAGACAAACAAGCAGAAAAACCAGCTGGGAAGCTAACAACGCCATGGTTACTTGTTCCAGTATTTGGACCGTAAAAATGGACGAGTTCACGAGTATGAAAGGCAATCTTGCTGCAAAGTTTGGGTTTAAAGTAAACTCCAGCGGTGAAGTTTTTAACTCGAAGGAAGTCCACTGCATCATCTGCAAAAAGCCGCTTTCGTACAGTGGAAGCGTAAGTTCGCTTCAGTATCACCTACGAGCGAAGCACCCATGTACGCCGCTGCAGCAAGGACCATCCGCCAAAACGCAGACAACAATCAACGCCTTCTCATCGAGGCCCCTTTCTCTAAAAAAGAAAGCATCGCCCAAGCCCTGACTTCTTGTCTTCCTGTCAGAGAATGTGGACAAACTTCTTTGTTTTCGAAGCTGGAGCAAAAATATGTGAGTCTTTGAATCGTTGAACTATATGTATCCTCAATTCTAAATGCCCTTTGCGCCGTGTAACAGTGAGTAAAATAAGTCTTCAAGGGCAAAACGAGTTTTTGCATTCTTTTTAATATATTATTTATAAAAATCAACGCAACCGATTAATCGATTAATTAATCGATTAAAGGGTGGCGATTAATCGGGTTAAAATTTTTAATCGACGCCCAGCCCTATGCAAAAGGCGAATGAGCTCTCTTTCCTGCAGGCCTTTGCGGCGCATAGTGATCCGAGATATGAGTCGGATGGTCTGTTGTACCTGAGAGGAGAATTTGGTGATAAATTCTGAGTTTTCGCCGTTGTGCTGTATCGTGAGGCCGAGTACCCGTATCAAGTTTACCGTGGGGACGACGTCTCCGTTAACTCGGACTTCTATGTTTTTTGGGGTAGAAGGTATGTTACGTCGACGGACTGGAGGTGGGAGTAAGACCAGCGCGGATTTGGACGGTGAGCACGCTAATCCTGCTTGCGCTGCAATGGTGCAGACCGCGTGCGCGCCTTTGTTAAGGGAGTCCTCCAGTTCTACGTCGCTATTCTTTGTGGCCCATAGGGTGACGTCGCCCGCGTATATACTATGATGTAGCCCTGGGATTGCGGTTAGGGCGGGGGGCAGTTTGATTAGTGCGAGCTTAAAGAGTATGGGGGAGAGGACCGCGCCTTGCGGGGTGCCTCTTCCTCCTATAGTTATTTCGGGGAAAGTGAGATCTCCGATTTGAAGGGTCGCGGTCCTGCTCGATAGGAAATCTCGAATGTAATGGTAGGTTCACTCTCCGGGATTCGTTGAAGCCAGGCCTTGGAGGATTGATGCGTGTGAGACCTGATCAAAGGCCTTGGTCAAATCAAGGGCTAAGATGGCTTGGGTGTCGTGGTTGTGTGTGGGGGGTTACAACGTCGTGATGGAGTTGGAGCATCACGTCTTGTGTGGAGAGATGCGCCCTGAAACCTATCATTGTAGGGGTAGTTGTCCGCTTTCTTCTAGTCTCTTTTGTGACTTTGGGTTACACCCCTTGCCATGTGTAGAGCAGCCAGCAAGGACATGTACCCACGTTCACTGCTGAAGCGTGAGGATGCCCTGTCTCGTGCTTATTCGCGAACGTGGTGAAAGTACTAAGTACAAAACCATGAGACCTTCGGCATTGTACTGAATCCAATGACAATGAATATAGCGCCGGGCTGGCAGCTGTGATTGTGATTTAGATGTTTGCGTGTGCGTGTGTTTCAGTGATCCATCGTCTTTGGGACTTCAGATCAGTTCAGTTAAATATTTGCTTCATCAAGTGAGGGATTTGTTCAAAAATGTAGAGACTTATTACCTTAAATTAATAAAGGAATAGAATATTTGATGTATATGTTCTACAATTATGACGTTTTTATACAATACATACATACACGTCTATACACGACTCAAAATACATACATACACGTCTA
>JAZHYW010039322.1:0-29294 GCA_037355805.1 Ixodes ricinus | reverse complement strand
TCAACTCCAATATGTTGCTATCAAGCACAGTTTGCAGGTGATGTTTTCAGTGCCGCAAACCGAGGTGGTACATAGGACTCAATCTGATGTCGATTTCTGCACTTCCGTTGCCCTATTTGCCACAGGTGTTTTTCATCCGCTCCCCCTTATTTGTTGTTGATTGTACCATGGACAGATGCGTGAATGAGAGGGAGCATTCCCTTTCTCTCTGTTTTCCCCCTCGCTAAATGTTTTGACGATCTGTGGTGCATAGAAAAATAATACCACTAAAGATATCGTTGAGGCCTTTTTTCATTTTATCAAGAGGGAAGACGAATGTATTAGCGCTCCATCGGTATACCGGTATACAGGGAGAACTAGACAGGACGCGGCGTAACTTTCAACTGAATTGTTTATTTCCATGATAGAATTTTAAAAATATAAAAGCAGGCACACTTGCGGTCCACTGTGACCGTTGCGAATGCTGGCCCAACTCTGTAAAGTGGAACCGCATCTTTGGTGACACCTGTGTCATGGGCCATTACAAAACAAAAACGGCCAGAGAAATTCACGAAGCCTTCCTGATTAGGTCTCACCACGACAATTCTTGTGTAAGCGCTCCCTCTTTGTCCTTGTCTGGTGAAGAATTCTACTATTTGAAGAACCAATGACGCTGGCATTTGAGGGGTGTGTGTTTTTTAGACCATATCTTTGGTGTTCTGCCAAGTGTGCCTGCTTTTATATTTTTAAAATTCTATCATCGACATAAACAATTCAATTGAAAGTTACGCCGCGTCCTGTCTAGTTCTCTCTTCGTTTTCGTCCTTGCTGTTTTGGCGTATTACACCATGAAATAAATGAAATATTGAGGAAAATGTTTAGATGTGTCGGTCACATTCAGTAGAGGGTGATCCCGCTCACTTATTTGACTAGAACTTCAACTCGATTTATAGGGTACATGTCTAAGCCAGCTTACACAAATTTATCATAATATCGACTGGCCGTACGGGGGACCTTCTTGCTAACATGTAAAGTGCCACAATCACTCAGATATGAACTGAATAAGGCAGCAATCAAAAGGAGATCTTCGAAATTCCCATTATAGTTAAGCAAACAAAATTTCGCTTCACCTAATTGGCTAGCCTCGTACTTCGACAACTGCCACGAAATATCCAAAGCACCGATTCTCGTAATAGTTCCGAATGCTCGGAAGTTGTCCGACTAGCCCTTTGTCAATTAATTGCTGACGTGAACAGTAAAATAAGCAACACAGGCAGAACAAACTATTTGAATAATCAAAGCAGTTTTTTTTGGGGGGGAAGGGGAAATCAAGTTATTAGCACTCATTTAAAAAAATTATCATGAAAATTTAGGAGATAGTTTCGAATTATTGTACCTACACGCTGTCTTTTTAAAAGGGAAAATGTTTCAATCAGTTTTAGTAGTAATCAGGTTGTTTCTGAATGCAGTAATTTAGACAGCGGTTGTAACTTCGCTAAAAGGTTGCCAAAAATGTGTGTACCATGCGTACTGCTCGAAGTCTTAGACAACACTTGCTTAACTTCCGATCATCAATTAACCGGAAAAGTCCAAAGGAACCCCAGTACAACAACAATAAAAAACAACTTCAGTGCCGTCCTTTTGTCAAGTTTAAATTAGAAGTGACTTCAAGGTGACCGCCAGCGTCCACGGCTTCACTTTCTGACAAGGGGCATGAGCGGCCACCTTACGTTTTGTTAATCTGGCACGCTCTTGTACAACGAGCTCACAAGCGCCAGCTTGTCTAAAGACAGGAACTTTATAGTTTCGCCATCTCCCTGCTGAAAAAAAAGGAAGTGAACGAGAAAGCCAAAACGCCAGACGCACTTCTTAATGATCATTCAGCTCTTGGTCTCAACTGAAATAAATTAAACTCGATTATTTTTCTTTTTCTAATCTTTTAAGGGCCAGCAAGGGTCTCCCCGAGAGCCTGGGGCCCAAGGCTGCAGCCCCCTTAGCCCGTACCTTAATCCGGCCGTGGTTTGAGCGGCACATTCGTTTCCTACATCTTTTTGCATGATCATAATCGAAAAAACACGTGCACCATATTTTCAACCATGAAGAGTGACTACATTTAACTCTTACGCACTTGACATGCACCAGACGCAGATAGAGGGGCTGATACGCTCTCTTCGCCAATAAGAAGCCGAAAATAATCCTCCAGTGGTGGTCCGCTAGAGGATTATTTTCGGCTTCTGGTTGGCCAAGAGAGTATGTCAAGCTCCTCTATCTGTGTCTGGTGCGCGCCCTAGCTCTGCCCGCTCCTCCCATTGAACTTTCTAAATAGGCGGCTCTTGCTTCCGCGGGTGTTGCTTCCCCGCAGTTCTCTAGCACTTCCTGAGAAGCGCACTCAAGAGGGCTCTCGCGGGTGCACATGAGCTATGAAGACAGGCACCACGCAAAAATTTCCATAGCATAATACAATCGCGCGGACCCTGTGACGTGCCGTCATGGCATAGGTCCACATCTTAGCGTACGCGCAAGTTGCTATGAAAACTGCCGCGCGGTGCCCGTTCTCATCGCTCGTGTGTTTCCTGCTTAATAGTCTATATTAGACAACATTTTGGCCCAATGAAGAATCTTAATGCCGTTTTCAGTTGTCATGTGCTTTCGAAACAGTCCACGATAAACTATATTTTAAGGGATAAATAATGTTTCATGTGTGACATACCTGCTTATGATCAGTAGGCCTATGTAGAAGAAATCATCAAATATATGCATTCTGTGTGCAGCCATACATACGGCAAATCAGAATTTCATCTTGCATCATATTTAGATAAATTTATAATAATTCAAAAAAAATTCGTGGCTTCTTGGAGTTTGAATTAGTAAGAGTCTATTGCATTTCTAGAGCTATCACGACAGCTCGGTGTTATTTACCAAATATAACTTGTCAAAAGCTGCTCACCATTAAGAGTGCCTTCGAAAAGATATGAGCTTGAACTTGCAGCATTTACGAAGATTTGAAAGGTGGTTTCTATTCCAACTATATTTTTACAAACCTACAAACACATTACGTTGTCACCCATTTAGAAATCTGCACGAGAGCACAACATAATTGGCGAGACGGACAAGCTACAGTCCTTATGTGACGGAAAACTGCAGAGGGCACTACGTAAGCATTTTCCACATATCCATTTTCCACCTAAACGTGGCATCCCCATGGAGCGTACAAAACTCCGGTCTGTAATTAAACAAAGCCTTCCAACACTCACGTATTGGTTGATAGAATTCATTCGCTTTTGAGGCTGCACCGACCTTCTGTGCATAAAAAAACACATAAAAATTGTTTCAAAGTTGAACTGCCGAGGCTTATCAAGTAGATTTATAAAACTATTGACATTGTGTAGTTCCCTGGTAATTAGGAACAAAGAAGTGACACGGCGCTTGAAGGTTAAGGAGATATGTCAGGGGAAATTACTCCATAACCTGTTCACTCCTAAGCTGTCAGTGAAGTGGGAGCTTTGTGCTCCTCGACAGTAGCGAAACGTGGCCGTTCACGGCACTACACCGCAGACGAACTGAGGGAGCGGAAGAACGACATTCACGCTTTCGCATTTACAACTCATAAGAAGTGTTTAGGTGTAATCAGATTTTTTTCGTTATTTTTATCAGGCAAGCAGCTCGTCGTCTTTTGCATCTACCAACTCTTCTGCCGTAATCGCGTGTCGCCGTTTCATGCATGCCTCCATTTTTCTACTCTCGTCGGAGCGCACCAAGCCCTGTTGTCGGGAATGCGACCGCTAAATGCATAAGATAACACTGGCATCCCTCTCGGCTCATCACCGTTTCTTTCAAGCCTTATTCACAAAGGGGATGCTTTTCGGGGAGGAATGTCCATGACGTCAATGATTGGCGGAAGAGGTGCGACTCTCTTCTTCACTCAAGTAATCACACGAACGGCGGGGAGCTGAGCAACACTACCTAGAATTTAAGGGCTCTCGGCTTCCCTATGACGTCACGCTACGGGCTCGGCCTCGTGACTCATCCTCCATTTTGTAGTCGTTCGGCAATGCCGGCGCAGACTATGGCATAGTGCGTTTTGTCGAAATTGCTTTCCAGTTTGAGGCGATTTCCGACCGAACCATCGATGATCCGTACGTTACAGTGTGTTTTGTGATGTGTAGTGTGATGTGGAAGAACCGTGCAAGAAATGTTGGACCCTGGGTGCCGGCACGGAAAGGAATCGGAGATAAGAATAAGTATCAAACGGTTTCGATTGGGCCTCGTTTTGTGACTCTTGCAGAAGGTAACTTTTTCTTGACAACTACGCTAGTGTTTAGTTCTATAGAATTTTTGTGTGACGGTATTTACGGGCGGTTTATGAACGACTGATCTTGAACTGGTTTAGGTTCAGGAACCAAGAAACACAAAGGCAAAAAGGCTATACAATCGGTCGGTGCGAAGTTATCCTTTAATTTTCGTTCTAAACTGAGTAAGAAAAAAAAAAGCACGAGCTCCTTTGTTTTTTTTTTGTTTGTTCATCATCCTGTTGTAACATCGTGCCGAGCCTGAAGTTGACTTTGACGAATCACCAGTAAAAAAAAAGTTTTTGCTCGGGTCTCTTTATGAGCATGCCGTTTTGCTGCTTCACGAGACAGGCGGTAAATGTCACGCCCGCTCAGGGGTACGTCTCCCCAATTCTTCCCTGTTACCAGAAAAGCTTAACACTGCGGCTATTTTCCACTATTACTACGTCGTCCACTTCCAAGGAGCAAGTATTTGTGACGGGATATCGACAAGCTGACCGTAACTTCAGCAGGCAGTCAGAACTCCAGCGTTTCCAAAAACGTTTCATGATCATTTTTCGATACTGAAACTTGCGAGCTGTTTTCTTGTGTGTCGTCCATCCTGGGCGGTCATTGGACAGGCTTGTTTCTGGCAGAACAGTCAAACTTTGTCCGATTAATAAATGTGCTGCTGCGAAGGCTGATGGCTCTCCTACTCCCGAATAGAAATATGTCAGTGGTCTTGAGATTATCATTGCTTTCACCTCAGCAAGGAAAGTCATCAATGCTTCGAAGAATAAGCTGCTTCCGCCCAACACTTTCTTGAGTGCTGTCGTGACAGATCGCACCAGCCTCTGCCACCATCCGCCCCACCATAGAGCGGGTTCCACAATGAACTTTCAGTTGACTCTGTGTTCTGCGATGTATCATTTGTATACTTTTCGCTCCAGTGCAACCAATGCCTCTTGGATGTCTGTTAAAGCTATTTTGAAGGCTAGTGCGTTGTCAGAGTATATGTCCCACGGTATGCCTCTTTTTAGTATGAACCTTCGGAATGCAAGCAAGAAAGCTTCCGAAGTGAGGCCCGTGTGGATCTCCAGACGACCTGCTTGAGTGGAGGCGCACAAAAAAAGTACGATGTACGCTTTGCTATTGACATCGTCGTCTCTCCTCGCGTACAGCGGCCCGGTGAAGTCGACTCCGGTAACCTCAAACGGCTTTGTCTCCTTAATTCGATCTTCCGGTAGCGGAGCTCGCTCAACAGCAGTGGGCTTTGCATTCAACCAAGAACATACCAGACAAATTTTTATTACCTTCTCGGTCAGTCGTCGAGCACGTATGATCCAGTACCTCTCTCGTAGGGAACACATCGTGCTTGCTTTTTCCCCGTGCATAACCTTCCAATGCGCGTCCATTACGATTAGCCTGACGAAATTATGGTAGTTTTATAATAGAACTGGATGTTTGCCAGCCAGACTTTCAGTCAACCTCTGCAGACGTCCTCCGACCCGTTGGTATTTGTTTTCGTCAAAGAAAGGACGAAAGTCCGCGAGTCCTCCATCAATCTCTGTTATCTTTTTCTCGCGGAACATATTATCCCTTCGAAACCTCTTGTTCTGTTCTTGCATAATCCAAAACTGCTCTGCTTTGTCCAACTCTGCTGCAATTAACACCTCCTATTTTGTCATTCCTCTTCTCAGCGTTGTTAGCGAACCTAAAGACCCAGACAGTGATCCTCAGAACGTTGTGGTAATTCTCGTAGCTTCCTTGATTTCAAGTTGCGGCATGTCTTACGACAGCACTGAGGTTTCAGGACCTTCTGAAGGTTCTTGACTGAGCCAGCTGGGTCTTTTTCACCAGAGAGAGTTGCTCCGAAGCTACTGAAAGCCTAGTCCTCTGGTCAAAAGGTTCGCCGGATTGGCTTGACCGGAGCAATGCCTCCAGGAGTCCAGGATTGTTATGACGCGTACCACCGTCACCCTGTTTTTTTACAAATGGCTTCCATTTTTCGGAACTCTTCTCACGCAACTGAGGACCACCGTTAGATCGGAACACACGCTCTACAAAAAGTGTTCGCCTTACACCCATTTGTCCCAGACAGTGTCCCATACATCCGACTCGGAATTAGCACAACAAAACAATACTGATGAATCAATGCAGGACAAACGCATATCGGTTTTCTTTTTTTTTGAGAACGATATCCGAATGGAACAATCTTGCGCGTGTCGCGGTCTGTACAACATCCCAGGATGTCTTTGTATCTTCTATTAGTACCTACTTGTGAGGGAAGTGTGTTTATTTCACATGTATTTTCCTTTAACTCTTTTAGAAGGAAGTTCACAGCAACACCCCGCTATTTCTGTCATATCTTTCCGGCGATTGTGGCGCCTTATGTTTATGATTAGGTTCCCTGATAACAACCTTGTTCGGCCTTATAGTTGTTATCTTCACTCCTGAGTGTAAGAGTTCTCTTTTTACCAATTATATCAGCTGTATGTACTATATGCCTTATTGGATTCTATTTCTGATGCTTTTGTTCATGTCAGAGGGATGTAAGCGGCATCGTCACGGAAACTACGATGACCTTGTTTTTGGTGCAGATGCTGCTATCCGCTGCCTTGTCGGCGGCGCAGACAACTGCCCCTCCTGAATGCACGCTCACCGCCAACGCCCCTTCCTTCCTGGACGCGAGCACCTTCTGCATGGTGGATACGCCCGACGCCCCGGCTTACATCCCGCTACAACTGCACGACGGCAACTTCTTCACTTGGCAACATGGAACGATGTCCGACGCATGTCTTCAAAAACACTCAACGCAGCTCTACCAGTCGGGGCGCGGCATCGTCACGGAAACTACGATGACCTTGTTTTTGGTGCAGGTTAGTTACTTCAAAAACACCGCATGTTTTCACGATGATGACCCTTGCCTGCTTGCAATGTCGTGCCCCAACAACCTGTTTGAATTGTGTAAAAAAAGCTACTGTATCTAGTTCTGAACTATAGTTACGTGGCGTATCTGATGCAGCTTTTCATTGTATCGGGTGATGTAGAACTAAACCCCGGCCCCACAGAAACAATAGAAACCGATAAACTAGAGTCGGTTCTAGCAGCTGTTCAGCGAATAGAGGCTGGACAGTCCGCAATGCTAGCTTCAATCACGTCGCTTCAAAACAATCAAAAAACGACCGACGCACTGGTCACTGAACTATTGGAGGGGGTCACTGCGGTCGAGCGCAATCTCGCGGCGGTCCCGTTAAAAGCACCCCAGAACCCACCCATTGACAACGATAACACAGTAAACTCTGAACTCTTGGAAATTAGGACAGGGTGTGACGACGCAGAGAACAGGCTTCGGCGGTCAAATCTTTTGTTTGTTGGCATCCCAGATTCGCATTCTGAATCTTGGCTTCAATCAGAAGAGAAGATACTCCAGTTTTGTAGGGAGAGGCTTGGACTAACGCTAGATGCCAACAATCTTGAACGATCTCAACGTTTAGGTCTTTTTTGCCTTGAGAAAAACAGACCGATTATTGTAAAGTTTCTAAGGTTCAAAGATAAAACCACAGTCTTGGCATCGAGATCTAAACTGAAAGGCTCCCAATCCGCTGTCCGAGAAGACTTATCACCCTCCGTTCGATTAGCACGGAGCAAGCTGCTTCAATTCGCAACGCCACAAAACGTCCCATTCAAGATTCGTTTCGATAAGCTCCGTATGCTAAACAAATGGTTTTTATATGACGCTGCATCAGACCGTGTAAAAGAATTTTCTGCATAACTACGCTCTGTAATAAACCCACCTCGTAATGCTCGCAGTTTATTAACACGTACGGTAACAAAACGGTCGTCATATCACGTTTCTTTTACTAATATTTGCAGCCTCAAGCATAAAAGCGAGGAACTGTGCAGTGTTTTAGAAGAAGTAATTTTGATATTGCTGTGCTGACCGAGACATGGTTGAAGGCAGATGTTCGCGATGACGAGCTATTTCCCGATCACCTTAATCTCTGTATCTACCGAAAGGACAGGCCACTCCAACGCGTTGGTGGTGTTCTTATCGGAGTCAAAAGGCATATCACTTCGTTCTGCATTCAGTTACAATGCAGTTTGGAAATTACTTGTGTCTGTCTTTGTTCGGCTATAATTAAAACTGTACTTGCTGTCTGCTACAGACCCCCGAATAGTGACTCTGCATTCACAAGTGAATTGGAAAAAGTCCTATTGGAGATAACTGAACATTTTTCAAAAGCAAACCTCCTGATATTCGGAGATTTCCACTTTCCCATTATAAGCTGGTCAAGTCTAACAGCCGATGCATCACGTGATTCTCGCGAGTTTCTGGAACTCTGTTTGCTTTTTAGTCTAACCCAGGTCGTTATGAGCCCAACCCGTGGGGATAACATCCTTGACCTTGTACTCACGTCCTCCCCTGATCTTGTTCGATTCGTTACCTACAGCAATGGACTCGGTGACCATAAACTTTTGCACATCTCGCTGTCCCTTCCTATTTTGGTTAAGATGCCTGTTAATAAGGTGATATGGGACTACAGTAGAGCAGATTTCGTGTCAATGAACAGAAATCTGACCACTTTCTTGAAGTCGTATCAAATCCACTTTAATCTAAGGAGTGTGAATGAAAATGGATTTTATATAAAAATTAATTGAATGACCTTATACAGGCATATGTACCTACTCTGTGGATTCGAAGTGATGGTTGCCAGCCCTGGTATAACAAACGACTTAAGTCACTTGGCAATAAGAAAAAAACGCCGCTTTCGTAAAGCAAGAATGACCAGGTGTTCAAGTATTTGGGAGAAGTATTATGCTTGCCTTAAAAATTATGTTCATCTAATAAAAGCTTAAACATTTTTTTTAAATCAGGACCTTCCAGCTATTTTTCAGAACAACCCAAAAAAGTTTTGGAATATAATCACGTCAAAAAACAACAATGACATCATTCAACATAACGATGAGGGTGGTAACCCAGTTGAGGAAAAATGTGCTCAGAGGTAATGAATACCTTTTTCGCATCCACATTCACGGACGAGTGTCCTTTAAATGTCCCTGAGCTTGTCGACGTTTAGCGCACTCGAAAAGATGTCACTCAATGCTGAGTGACAGTTTTTCGAGTGCGCTAAACGTCAACAAACATGAACAACCAACTCGCCCAATCTCGAGTCCCTGAGCCAAACGCTGTTCACTACGAGCCTATGGCCCCAATCAACGTTTCATCGGCCGGTATTGCAACTCTAATCGATGGGCTCAAGCTTTCGTCATCCTCAGGGTGAACGTAGCCAGGATTTTGTTTCAGGGGGGCCCGCCCATGACAAAATGTTGTATGAGGGGAGGGGGGAGAGGAAGTCCCAGCAAAATTGCAGATTTCGGGGGGGGGGGGCATGGCCCCATGGGCCACCCCCTGGATACGTGCCTGGCCGTCAGATAACATATCATCGAAGATTCTGAAAAATACTAAGATTGTATCTAGTGATATTTTGGAACTGATATTTTATCAGTCACTATCCGAAGGTTGCCACCCATCTGATTGGAAAGTAGGTAGGGTTGTTCCACTCATCAAAAATCATGATTGCTCCTTGCCCTCTTACTATCGTCCCATTTCACTAACTTCCGTTCCATCTAAACTTCTTCAAAATATCATTTATTCGCACATAATGTCGCATTTAGACTGCAATGACTTATTCTAGCATCACCAACACGGCTTTCGCAAAGGTTACTCTTGTGAGACGCAACTCTTTGAATTTACACATGACCTTCACGGCAGCCTTCAATCTCGCAACGAAACAGAAGCAATATTTTTAGACTTTTTCAAGGCATTTGATCGTGTTCCACATATTCGTTTAATCTCTAAACTTCCTCGCCTTCATGTAGACCCCCAAGTCTTAATGTGAATACGTAACAAGATAAGCTGGCGGGCTAATTGGTTGTCCATCATGAGTAAAATAGCGCAAAACAGCAATGAAGGAAGGACGAAGTAGACAGGAAGGGCGCTAAACTGACAACTGAGATTTAATACTCTATAAAAGAGGAGAAGAAAGAAGTTACTGATGTTATAGCATAAAAGAAAGAAAAGTACACCCTCAAAGTTGTTATACGTAAAAATTATAAAATAAAATGTATGAAAAAGGGTGAGTTGCTGATGATATATGTGAGTGGAAAAAAACTCGTAAGAAATAAGAGAGAGAGAAAGAAGGAAGAATTAATTTCGAAACAAAATTTAAAAAAATTGCCGAAGTACACGCACTGAAATCGTAGATGATCACAAAGATGAAGTTTGAGACCAAAAAGGAACATGAGATTGCAGGCTAAGTACTTGTCGTCAAGTCATAAGATTGAGGTAGTAAAGTGCCTTTTGAGATAAGGCGATCGATGGGGCGCTGATGCACAACGCCCCACGAGACACAATTGTATGAGCTTCATACAACACGCGTTGTATAAATAGTAGTTATAATTGTCGTCTTACCTACCTGCCTATAAATCACACTAAAAATATAGACGCTCTCTTTTGAATATATTGAGATTGGGAGTGATTCAAAAGCGCCACACACGACGATCGTCATGCCTCGTCGTTCGTTCCCGCTTTTTTAGATACTTTTTTCACCGAAACTAGACGTGTCAGGGCACTAAAATAAAAAGGATTCCGCTTCTTGGAATATTTGCCACGAAATATAAAAAATTGAAGCAAAATAAAGACGATGACTGCACCTCATTGTCTGAATCCAAATGAAACTGCCCATATATATATATTTTCTCTTAAATTTAAAAAAAATTGGTTTGCTCTTTATGCTTATACAGCCTTGATAGGGAGATGCGCCTCCACGGGTAATCGGTCTCTTAGCTGTAGATGAGAAATTTAGCCAGTGCAGTACAACCGCTAACCTGGGGTTTTTAACGTGCATCACGCAGTAGTGATCACACGAACGCGTGCCGGTACGAAACTCACCCAAATCGAAACGGGCGGGGGCGGTGCGGAATCGAACCCAGGAGGTTCCCAGCGCAAGCTTTCGCTCCACGCTACAAGCTGAGACGCGTTAGCCCACTCGGCCACTTCCTCCCTTCTCTTAAATTTCCATCGCCGTTGAACCTTTATATTCCCATTTTCTAAAACCTAAGGCTGCCTGTAAAAATATTTTTTGTTATCTTTTCTAGTTTTTTTTTTTTTTGCCATTTACATATACTCCTTTGTCAAGCCCACTCATGTCGGCATCTGGTTTGTGAGAACGGCGCCAGTATTTTGATTGCATCCCGTCATAAACGGAACGAACTGCACATCCGCTCTGTCATAGACTCCCCGTCATATGAATGAAGAATACAGCATAAAGAAAAACTATTATATTGTGAATGAAAACGTTGTACTAAAGTGGATTTACTCCGTTGGGAGCTACGCCAGGTGCGCCGCTTCATTTCCAATGCGGTTTTATTTCGAAAACATGTTACGGCGGATGTCAACTGAAAGAAGCGCTTTAGAACACCGGTTCTCGATTTCAAAGCAGAAGGTCGAAGTGCCTGTGGTATTTTACGCTGGCGTTTTGACGCCGTAATGGTGATGTGTAGCTAGTGCGGTTCACTACACTGCTCACGATGGATCCTAAAGCAGCGGTCTCTGCTATTTCTTTGTACAGTCAGCACGAAATGAAACCCGAGCGCCAGAACGCGTGGCCATCGACACAGGCTGCTCCACCTGGAGGGCCCCTGAGAACTAATGAAAAAGCGCCGGGGTGCGAGAGTGCGGGTCCTACAAAGATGTGCTCGACCCTCGCGCGGCGCGTCTGGGACTTCCGCGTTTCGCCGGTGGCGCGCTGTAAGCGCCGTCATTCGGGGTACTTTTGTGCAGTGTTGGACAAAATACTCGATAAAAGTATTTAGGTTAAGTTACTAAATACCTGCTTCCTGAAGTATTTAAAATACTACTCAAGTTACTTTCACTGTGCAGTATTTTGAGTAGGATACAAATACTTAGAACTGTAATTCAATTACTTTTGAAGATGCTTCCGCATTGCGTAATTTGAATCGACGTCAGCGACAACGACAATTATACAGTTACGCAAATTTGGTTTACCTGAACGATTTATTTGCGCGCAACAGCAGAAAACGGAAAAACACAACATAGGACTATTTTACGCAGTACAACTGTAAGCAGCAAAATATTGTCGAGAATGACAAATGATGAGGTGGCGAATAACCTGCAACAAGGTGTAAAGTTGGGCGAGTTGCTATGTGTTCATCTTGCATGGGTTAAAACAGCGTGAAAAAGACGAAGGACCAGTAAAAGGAAACACACAGACACAGCGCTGACTTACAGCTGAAAGTTTCACTCATGCGCCATTTCGCAAGTAAACTTGAAACGAGATAAACATATAAGCAGTCGACCCGATAACACGTCATCTTCCGATGAAGCCGACACATAGCTACACGTGTTTACCCGCCTTTCTGATAAAATCCCACTCATCACTAACCAGGGCCAGTGACGGAACAGTTATGCACTAGCCCGCGTCATGGTTGGCAACAAAAAAGCTTAGTCAATCTTCCGAGCATACTTAGTTTTATGTCGGGCTAAAATCTTGATTTCATTAAACATTGGAGAGCATGCAAAACTGTCACAGTGGACCGCTAAGTTGCCAGACGGGAAGGAGCGTAAGGACAGAGAATGTTCCCTCGCCCGGTCGCTAACACATCTCCCCGTCTGCCCAATGTACTATCACGATCAAGATGAGTGCGAACACCGCTCCGCGTGGCCCGCGGTACTATCAGTGCCCCCTGTCGATTGCTCTTTGAAGTACAAGTGCACCTTTCGGTCGAGACATATGTCTAGCGATCGCCACACCACTCTGCACTTCCGGGTAGTCTGCTAGCGAAAAACGATCGGCGAAACTGCGAAACTGTTCACCAATGACGGAGCGCGTTTTTCGATAGCAATGTGCGCCAGGAGAAATTGCCCGTATAAATATATTTAGCGTCATATTTTTTATTAGAAAGTTTTAGTAGATTATTCCATTACTCTGATAACAATACCCGATACTTCGCGGACGCCTTTAAGCATGCATCATATTGTTATCGGAGGTATCAAAACAATCAACTAAGACTGCCTATTATTTACTCCGCGTGAGTGTTGCGAAGGCAAAGGACCTTCAATGCGCACAGGCAAGAAGTTAGCGCGGTGCGAGCGTGGGTGATACCCTTCATCATAAAAAAACAGCGCGATAAAAACGACGAGGACGAAGACACACACAGGACGTCCTCGTCGTTTTTTTTTTTTTTGCGCTGTTTTTTTTTTCTTACCAGACGACCGGGAAGTGCTGAGGGATGCAGCGATCGCTAGAGGCGGTATGTCTCGACCGCAAGGTGCACTGATGCCTCAAAGAGCAATCGCCAGGGGGCACTGATTGTACCGCGGGCCACGCGGAGCGGTGTTTGCACTCATATTGATCGTGATAGTATATATTTTACGCAGGACAACGGAATTAGATACACCGCCCCACATGCGCAGGCGATAAACGGGTTGTGGTGCTTAACTTGACATTGTGTTTTCGCGCGGCCTCCTCGAATCACGGCTGCACACAGCCGCATCCGAACTTGGCTGCCCAACCGAAAACTCCGGTAAAACTTTTCGCTATCCGGATTATGGAACCGGAAATCTATCTGGATTATATCTGGACTCTATCTGAAATTTAGGTTTTCAGAAATCATTTCTTTGTCTGCAATCTGGATTTCGATTTTCCAGAAACAAATTTCCGGTTCCCTAATCCCGATAGTGAAAAGTTATACTGAATGTTTCGGTACGGTGAAGCCAAAAACACAGCTGGCACTTTGTACCTACTGGCAACCTTCTTGACACCATGGGACACCTTATGCATATACGGCAAGACCAAAGGTCTTACCGTTAGTTTTTGTCTTGCCTCGGTAGTAGCAGACCCTCCAAACACCTAACCAAGGATTCCTCGACGCTCATGACAACTCCAACAGGGAAACCAGCATTTGACAACCTTCTGACTTTCAACAAAACACTGTCACCGCACCTATGGTGGCATGACTTAAACAAGGAGGTGCGGAGACTAGACAGTGCAATGGCTCTTTTCACTGTCTTAGGGTGTGCGGATTCATATACTAAGAGCCCCTTCTTAGACCTAGGCTCGTAGGCCCAACACAAATGCGAGGGCTCACATCGAAGATTGAGATCTAAATATTGTAGGGCACCCTCAGAAGTGATCTCAGCCTTAAACTTTAGTCCCCAAGAACAATCCGTAAACACGTGTTACATCGAGGCAATCACACTTTCAATATCTGTGTTATCGTTGCCCTTCAGCACAATCAGTTAGTCATCAACATACCTCACCACCTTGACCACCCTATCGTCCAGCCGCTCAGCAATTGCCCTATCACATTTAGCCAAATAAATGTCACTGAGAACGGGCGCTACGTTCGACCTATTGCATATGCCGCTCTTCTGCAAAAACGTGTCGCCTTCAAATGTAACAAAGGTGGACGCGAGGTAAAAATGCAGTAGTTCAAGAAAAGAGTCACTCGCAATCCCACAGGAACTCGAGAAGGCCACAGCCCCGAACGTATCAATGCCCTCTTCCACGGCCTGCATGAGTCCATAATGGGGAATTGCATAAAACAAATCTTCCACATCAAACGAAGCCAGCTGACACGAGCCAGGATTATCTTCCCGTAGATAATTGGCCAAGGCCTCCGAGTTCTGAAGAACAAAAGGGTCATCAAGCATAAGTGACGACAAGTGGCGCAGCAGAAAGCTTGACACTTGCACCTGCCATGAACCTTTCTGAGTAACAATGGCTCTTAAAGGCAAAATGCTCTCTAATGTTTATTGAAATCAAGATTTTAGCCCGACATAAAACTAAGTATGCTCGGGAGATTGACTAAGCTTGTATTTTTTTGCTGCCAACCATGACGCGGGCATGTGCATAAGTGTTCCGTAACTTGCCCTGGTTAATGATGAGATGAATTTTATCAGAAAGGCGTGTAAATTTGTGTAGTCACATGTCGCCTTGATTGAAAGATGACGTGTTATCGGGTCGGTTGCTTGTATGTTTATCTCGTTTCAAGTTTACTTGCTGAATGGCGCAGAAGTACAAATTTCAGCTGTAAGTCAGCACTGTATCTGTGTGTTTCATTTTACTAGTCCTTCGTATTTTTTGCGCTGTTTTAACCCATTCATGGCGAATAACTGAAGAAACTAAACGTTTAATTAAGCGAACTTGTGCCCAAAACAAAAAAAAAGAGAAAGGCTAGCGTCGCAAGCGTCAATGCCGTCGAAACGAATCTCGGAGAAAAGCTCAGCCGGAGATAAGCTCACCGGAAAACCGGCGGATGCGGAGAAAAGCTCACCGGCCATTCAACGTATGCGGAGAAAACTCACCGGCCATTAAGCGTATGCGGAGAAAATCTCACCGATTCTTTTTCTTCTTCTTTATATGTAGGCTGTTGGATGTTGGATCATGCGTAACATATATCAACTTATTATCATTAAAATTCATCAGCTTTGTAAAAAAGAAAAAGTCCTTTTTTGTATTGTTTGTTAAGCTTATTGGGTATATTGCTCCCAAATTAATAATTGCGGGCGAGTGTTTTCTGTGGCTTACTCTCTAGGCGAGGAAAGCTTAACTGAAAACTTTATGAACTTGAAGAAGAACAGAAAAAAGTTCGAAAACTGAATAATATCCACCTAAAACATAAAAATCAAAACTCTAAATGCCGAAAATCTGAAAGTGCGTGCGCAACAACGCCGCGCCTGAAATTCACTTTGAAGCTTTTGTTAACCTTTGAAAACAGGGTAAACCAGTCAGTAGGATATCGAGGTTTCTTTCTTCCACGGACATGCACATTTTCTAGCCGTTCATGTTGTTGTTTCCACACGTAGCCTTTGTATGATAGTGCCCTTCTACGGCGAGCCACCCATGACCTTCAGAACTGCACACTGGCACCGTTGTTACTCGTGACCTATATAAGAACTAGTATTCTGTAAGGTAGCGAATTGAGCGAGTTGGTAAGCGTTATACATGATGAAAACCGCTCAAACGACGACGACGGAGTGAAGACAACAAACACGACAGGACGAAGCTGTTCTCGCAACTAAAGTTTTTTTAGTGGAATTAACAGAAAGAAAACAGCGTACCCGACACTGATTACATCAACAAACACCGACTTATCTATCAGGCACTGCACAATCTTTGGAGCTGTAGCGGTTCACACGCCGTTGTTTGCATTAGCTCGGAAAGTACAAACCTCTATCTGACAGAGCTACTGACGGCGGACTGTCAGCTGCCAATAAATTGTTGTCTTTTTGATCGATGTCTGACATTCTGACTTTTATACTTGCGGCTTCATTAATATATAAAATGGGTGATTACTAATTTCTGAGGAATTAGTAAATATGGTCAATGAACTTGAAGAATATTACAAAAAAGAGGACATATTTTTAATGAGGTCACGAATTTGAATTGTCTTAAATTGCCACGTGTGACGCAAAATCCGCTTAGCTAAGAAAAAATTTTAAAAAATCGGTGAGCTTTTTTCTGCATCCGCTCAAAGGCCGGTGAGCTTTTCTCCTCAGCTGCCGGTTTTGTAGAGAGCTTTTCTCCGGTGAGCTTTTCTCCGGTTAGCTTTTCTCCTGTGAGCTTTTCTTCGCCGCCCCGTCGAAACAGCAGGTTCGAGCGCTGGAACAAAACTAACTCCGGATGGGAAAAAAATGGCTTGCTTTTGTATGTTTATACAGCCTTGATGTTGGTACGCCTCAACAAGTGACCGGCCGCTTAGCTGTAGGTGAAACATTTAGCCAGTGCAATACAACCGCTAACCTGGATTTTTTAGCGTGCATCACGCAATAGTGATTACACGAAGGCGTGTCGGAACGAAACTCATCCAGATCGAAACGGGCGGGGGCTGTGGGGATCGAACCAAGGAGGTTCCCAGCGCAAGATTTCGCGGGTGTGGGAAAAATGTCCTCGGAAAAAATGTCCCCGGAAAAGATGTCCCCGGAAAAAAGTCCCAGGACAAAATGTCCCCGGAAAAAAAGGCCCCAGAGGCCCCTGAAAAAATGTCCCCAAAGGATTCTCTATCTCTGTGGTTTCATGGGTCCTCATTGGCCTTCGGGCAGTCCGGTCATATGTCCTTGGGAAAAAAGGCACCGTCTGGCAAGTAGGAAAAAACGGCCCCAACAAATTAGGAAATATACGATTCTCGAGGTACACATCGCGACACTGTTAGCGCGAACACAACATTGGCGCATTTTCACATTTTACTTAGAAAGAGTATTAGTGGGAACAAAATGTTACCGTCTGCATTGAATCCCCAGATGAGCACTTTCAGTACCTATGATAACTTTGATGACAACCTTTCGTTTCTACGAGAAAAAATAACTAGCGATCGCTTCTTCCTGCTAACAGTGTCGCGCTTTTTACCTATTTTGAAATGGTACGGAAGTACTTCTCAAATTTCCCCTGACACAATAATTTCGTTTTGGCTAAAAGTGTTATAAATGTTTATTTTACAATGAAAAAAAAACACAAAAAGCAACAACAGTAATTTGGTTTTGGCAAACACAATAATAATTGGTTTCCAAAATGCCCCACAATAGATTACTTCGGTTGCTTTGTGTGACTTCCAGTCTCCCTTTCTACCTCTGGGTGGGTCAGGTCATTTGTGACCGGACAATGACAGGGCTGCCCGAAGGCCATGAGAATGAGAGAAACCCCAGCGATAGAGAACCCTTTGGGGACATTTTTTCCTACTTTCCACCTGGGGCCTTTTTTTCCGGGGACATATTTTCCGGGGACCTTTTTCCGGGGACATCTTTTCCGGGGACGTTTTTTTCCGGGGACGTTTCTTCCGGCACCCAGCTTTCGCTACCGCCACGCGGAGCACCTTTTGTACCCGAGTCGGATTCTGGAACATGCGGCGTAGAAGGTTCTGCTCGTAGAGCATTCGTAACTCGATCAGACGACAAGGTTCTCGAACTTGCGAGAATGTCTCGCGCTTGCTCGGCGACGCGCGTGGCAATATCACTGATACATGCTACAAAACATTTCTGGGACAAGAAAGAGGTCGCTTTACCTAGAGGGATATCGCTGAATATCACGTCCTGCGGCGTACCTTAGACGCATCGTTTAGCTGCAATTCATATTCCCTATATGGGCAACTTGGGATACGGGTATGAGTGAATGGATAATAAAGAGAACCCCCATAATAGCCACGGCAGTGGTCGCACCTTCTTCAAGTAGGTTGCGATCAGAAAGGCACTCAGCATTGGGGGGCGCTTTGTTGGGATTTTGATAGCTCATCTAGCTTTTAGTTCGTTTCTTATCCTGTTCTCTGCTTATGAATGTTCGCTTACAAACAGTGTTTGCGAGAGTAATAAGTGACGGACTGGCGACAAAAGAAAACAAACAAAAGAAAGCCTAGACGTTTTGCCGTATGGGGGTCAAATATAGAAGCAAAAGAAAAATGTATTTTCTTTTCTGTCCACTTCTTTTTTTTATTTGTTATTTTCTTAACACTCAAGTCTGCATTGTTGTTGTAGGTCGTTTTCCGGTCTGCGTTGCGCCTCAGTGTGGCAATCCTGACTCCCGTAAAACCACCCCTTTTGTATGAGGATTTTTGTGGGGAAACCCTAGGAAACAAAAAAGGCGCCTTTGGGAAGGCAAGGGAAAGAACTTCATCGTACGAGCTTTGGGCTGAAATATGAGTCGAAATCGGCGAAAAAGCGATGTATTTTTCACGAGCTCAACCAAAGTCACCGTATCTAATCGGAGCTAGCAACAAGATTTGGTTGCTCGAAAGAATGTTCATGATTGCTCGTGCCACGCCCACGCCCATTCACACCGAAAAACTTGGAAAATGGCGGAATGTCTTTTGAGATAATGAGTGCAAGATTCTCAGAAATGTAATTAAAATAGAGTGTCAAATAATCTCGATCAAATGTATTTGCAAGATACCAAGATACTTCAAGAAGTATTTAAAATTCACTATCTTGAGTAGAGTATTTGAGATAGGCACAAGTCTGAAATATATATATATATATATATATATATATATATATATATATATATATATATATATATAATAGAGAGAGAGAGAGAGAGAAAGAGAGACGGAGAGAAAGCGTTTTCTTTTTGCGTGAGTATTTTAGCGTTCATTTTACATTATCAAATTTCTTGTAATTTCTTTGGGAACAAGTGTTACTGACCCCATATTATAAAGAGGTGCGGCAAAGAAATTCTAGCACCTATTTCGTCGACTAAATGCCGACCAGGTTCCGGCCATACCACGGAGACACCAATTTTTTGCTCAGAAAGACACGGAAGCGCTATTAAAAATGAATAAACCAATTGCCAGATTGCACCTGGTGGATGCTCCCGAATCTTGTTACTTCAAACTTCCTATAAAAAGCATCACCGCTCCAGCACGACAGCAACCTGCATGAGCGCCAGCAGGTCGAACTTGGTCGAACTGGATTTTCTTTCTTTCTCGCGTCTATACAACTCCTGCGGTGAGCGGAGGGAGACGAGTTTGAAGCGGACGTGAGTCACTTTTTCGCTTCTGCTAACTAGTCCTCGGGCATCTCAAACAGCCATGGATGGATGGATAGATGAGGCTGAGCCCTTTGAATCGTGCGGCGGCTAGAGCCACTTAGTCAGTGTTTATTTTTTTTTTACTTTTATATTACATAGAGCTATATATCTACACTCGTTTTAACCTAAAAAAGTTTTGCGCATTGTTCATACGCTGCGCGAAGTAGTTCTTACAAAATGTGGTTGTCGGAGGAAGACGCGATTTTGTTTGCGTTTGAAACGGGCAGCGGACATTTCATCGAACGCCAGTTCATCGAATGCCATTTCAACGAGTGAATGAACATTTCATCGAACGCCATTTCATCCCTATTGAAAATTCCATCAAGGTACGTAATTTGGGACACTGACTGCCAGTCAGCAGCCCTGGTGGAACGTGCCCTGATGGTCCATCAGATGACGTCTGACTGCCAGTCAGCAGCCCTGGTGGAACGTGCCCTGATGGTCCATCAGATGACGTCTGACTGCCACTGATGGAATGTCCCAAATTACGTATGTGGTGGTCTTTGATGGAATGTACCTTCCAAATTTGCGTTTTTCAGGTAAAAGGGACCCGTACGAAAATGTCAGATACAGGCCGGAATGAACAATGCCGGTTCCGCCTAGACCCAAAATTGGGGCACCAGTTCGTATCCACCCTGAAACCGCGCATTTCCAGCCCCAATTTTAGACCCAGGCGGTGTACCGCCGGAATTCCGCTGCGCTCACCACTGGACTCTACAAAAGAATTTGGTGCTATGCCCTTAGCCGTTACAACCGAGAGATCGTCGCGATTTCAGACCCAGGCGGACTGGGTCTGAAATTGCGACGATCTCTCGGTTGTAACGGCTAAGGGCATAGCGCGAAATACTTTTGTAGAGTCCAGTGGTGAGCGCAGCGGTAATTCCGGCGGCGCACACGGTCGTCCAGGCGTCGTCACCAAACACGGTGCACGGAACACACACACAGCTCGCACAAGCACAGTATCCAGTGTTTGAGTGCATCGGGAAGTTCCGGCGGGCAAGCGGTATCCGAGTTGTCCAAGTATTGTCACCAAGCACACCAGCGCATCCAGATGCCGAGCCAAACTGCAATGGGTCGGCAGCTTCGCACAATATAAAGATTCAAAGCCGAGGTCAGTGGGTATCCATCCAGGGCAACGATAGGCGCGTCAGTATCCGTGCGCCCGCAGCGCGAACGTCGCCGCCGGGCGATCGCCGGCCGGCAGACCGACGGGAGCAAAGAACCTAAACTCTCGAAGCGCTGCCGCCCACTGCAACAGACAATGCAAGGCGCGTGTCGTCACCAAACACGGTGCACGGAACACACACACAGCACGCACAAGCACAGTATCCAGTGTTGAGTGCATCGGGAAGTTCCGGCGGGCAAGCGGTATCCGAGTTGTCCAAGTATTGTCACCAAGCACACCAGCGCATCCAGATGCCGAGCCAAACTGCAATGGGTCGGCAGCCTTTCGGACTCGGGGTCCGGTCGAGGTCTGGCGCGGCGAAGCGGGAAGCGCCCTCAAAGCGTGCGCACACACGTCGCCTCTGGTCCAGAGTGACCCGGCGGCCCGGCCTGGAGCACTCAACGCTTGGGTTCTGATGTTTCTTCCGTCTCGTAACTTCTTCCACAGCACCGAAGACAGCGGGCACGATCTTTACGTTCACTCAACGCGTCGAAATGCCTCCACGTGCGACGAACCGGAAAACGTGGTGCGGCTGGTGCCGGAACCGCCGGAACCACCGGAGCTGCATAACTTCGAGCTTTGACACGGCGTGGCGCCACCTTCTAGTCCGTATTCATGTAAACGTTGCCGCGTCGGCTTCGTTCGAAGAACGAGTGGAGTCGATGCGCTGAAGTCGCTTTCATGTAAACGAGGCTATAGTCGAAACTCACGACAGACTGGGTCTTGTCGAGGAGAAATTCTACTAAAACATAAGACACCGTAGAGCCCGGGCTGGATCGACAGGGTGGCACAAGCGCGCAAACAAAACGAGTTAATAGCGATCGTTCATGGAAGCTCGGCGAAGCTTCTATGGGCGAAGCGAAAGTGACGAAAGTAGAAAGTGGCGCGTTTGGCGTGCTCGGCATGTTCGGCGGGTTCGGCGTCTCGCCGGGCTTCTGATCAGGGTTGTCGGGTGCCCTGCTTGTCATATCTCTAACATCAGCGGTTTTATGGGCTCACGTTCCGAAATCGTTTTCTCGTGCATAGATTATTTTTCGTATTCATAGATTTGACGAAATAGTGGTATCCGAACGAACTTTACGTCCTTTGACTGTACGTCTGTCTGCACGTCAAAGCTTTTTGACGTACAGTCAGAGACAATCGATGTACAGTCAGAATCGCCACCAAGAAATCTTGACGGCATTTCGCGGCGGCCGACTGCCACCAGGAAACCATCAGAAAGCCGACAAGCGGAGTCTGACTGGAGTTTGACTGCCGGTCAGAGTAACTTGTTGGCCAATCAGACGTGCTTGACGTACAATCAGGCACAGACAGGTGTCCACTAGAAAACATCGACTGCCAGACAGCGTTACATTGATGGATTTTTCCTTCGGGATCGAACGCCGTTTCATCGAACGCCGTTTCATCGAATCGCTAAGGGCCGTTTCATCGAATTTCTCTGTACCGAGTTTTGGGGCATAACAGTGCTTTATAGATGTTTTACCTTGCATTTGTTAAGACTACGGTAGCCACTTGTGAAACTGTTTTGAAGGTGGAGTCAAATTACAAGAACTAGAAACAATGGGCATAAAAAGAAATAAAAACAAATGGGTATGCGACTTACTGAAAAGCTTTACTCATGTACACGACCGAAACCATGACACTGCAGTAAAGGGCCGACACTTAAAACACTCTTATGTGTCTGTCGTTTTTTACCGGCTGTCTGGGGGTTTCAGTAATGTGCAAGTCACACCACCTCGTTTGCACCTTTACGCTTAGTTCAAGGTTTATTCACGGAAAGCATTTAATTGCCAGGACAGCACGCTTATAATATAACAAAACTCTGCCAGGAGAGAACGCGAAATAAAATATAACGATACTCTGATTATCAGCTTTATGCTCAAATTAAACGTTTCTGCTTTTTTTTTTTTTACTTTATAGAGACAAAAGCTGCAAAAGGTGTCTGCCAATATTGTTTCAGGCTACACCCGGACTGGAACCAGCTCCCCTTCACTCTCATTTATATCACCGACCCTTTTGCCTATGAATGATCTTCAGGACGCTTTCTTAGGAAGGCCAACCCGCACCAGACAATAGTAGAGCCCTGATTGTACTCTGTCACCTAAGAAGACAGAAACCTTCCGGATCCTCACATAACCCAAGGTTACACGTACACGCTGTCAGACAATTAAATACTACACGCTTCTCAGAAAGCACATCGTGCTTTCTCTTTTTTGTCTAATTTGTAATTGTTTCATGTGATATGGAGGGGGGGGGGGGGTCATTGTTTCATGGAGGCTTTCTTCTCGAAGCAGGATATGTTCACGATGAAACTTATCTCGTCACAGCACCCTGTGATTTAAAAAAAAAGTTGAATTAGATGACGTTGTGTATAAAAATTAAAATAAATAACAAAAATATTACAGGCTGCAACGGCGTTCGATGAAAAGGAGTTTGATGAAACGGCTTCGATAAACGGCGTTTGATGAAACGGTGTTCGCTGAAACGGATTCAATGAAACGGCGTTCGATGAAATGGTGTTCAACGAAATGTCCGGACCTCGTTTGAAACATGTAAGTCTTGATAAGATAAGAAATATCTAACCTAAAATGTACCTACGCATATCTCAATTCTCTACATAAAATAGAAAGTCAGTAATGCTCCGCGAGAGCCGGACTTTTTTACCACTCTTCTTGGGGTGAAAGTAAGTCGATATATTTATATTTAAAATCGACCATCAGTACGACGGGGGCGTCTTTATGCAACCGGGAATAAGAAAATATTCATCCTTCCCTAGACCTATGCCACCAGTCCAATAATATCTTGTTGGTTATTTCCACCTTCCCCGTGTCTATTTTTTCCTTGCTACCTCTAAATCCCATTGCGTTTGTTACATTTGTCGCGTCTTCAGCTACTGCAGGGTGAAGCCTCATACACCTGAGTATGAAGTGCTCAGTCGTCTACCAATCCTCTTCTAGAAACTCCACACATCGTTTCTACCGCTTGCTATATAGTAGTGATGGGCCGAACTTTTGCCGAATCAAACGTTCGGCGCCCAATCTTGGGATTCGGCAAGGCCGAACTTTTGCCGAATTTTTCTAGAGTTTCGGCAAAGATACATTGTTACCAGACTTAACGTTGCAATTTAGTTTTTTCTGGCGAAAAAAAGGTTTTATGTGTTCTTTTTCTTAACTTAACTGCAACATGTAATGCATATTGACACAGTTATTACTAAGTAAGGTGATATTCTACAAGATAATTGTATCGGTGTCGTTTTTGTGTGTTTACTGGCAATTTTAGAGTGACATCTAGCAGAAGTGGCGTGACAACGAGGTTGGGAAGTGACGGTGGCAGTCACGGATCACGCTACGAGAGTTTCGGTTTTGAGGCATTACTAGCGCAAGCCTGCATTGTGTGTACAGCGTTAAAATGAGGGCAATAACGCTGCGTCCTGACTCACCGTTCTGTGTGCGAAAACGAATGCAACTATTGCTGAGCCTTCACCAGAAAACATAATAATAATTATTGTAAATATGCATGTTTTTCGATTTGTGTCACTTGACGTCAGCTTTGCATGAAAGTGTGCGTCCCATGTTAGCAACGGTTAGTTTTTTACCTTTAAAATGCCAGTTTCTGGTGTTAGGACACACACGAACGTTTAGGAAGATAGGGAGAGTTAGAAACGTTGGATGTGCAACGTCGAGCATTATAGTTTTGTGTTTATCTTTATGCAGATACAGGAAAATTGCGAAATAACGCTAGTTGAAAAAGCAATCAATCAATCAATCAATCAATCAATCTTTATTTGCACAAAATAATAAAACACGGGAAGCGTGCGTGACTGGCAGAAAGGCTACAAACCTGTACGCTGAGGTGCCTGCCAGCCAACTTTCCGTGAGTTAATGAAAAGACACAACACACAACAGTTTGACGTTTAAGACGCGGACGAACAAATAATACAGGAAGGACAAAATATGGCCATTGGACTCGCAGATTAAGGGCGGCCCACACACTCGCGCAGAGTGCGCAGCGCAGCGGCACACACTACTTCTGAGCCGAAAACAGAATTGTTATAATTGCGAGGAGTGCTGTAAAGTAATTATCGGCCAATGTTTCAACTACCTCGTTGCAACACTGGAAAAGTCAAACGAAAATCACGTCATCCAGAATGTACCGCATAATTTGTTGTACTTGCGCAGTGGTCTGCGTAAATTACTGGTTGATCTTTTATTCTTGAGGCAGAAAATATTGTAGAGAAACACACTCACTCACAAACGCAGTTACCGTGTTGCCTACTCACTCCACACCTCGCCGTAACCGCTGGTTGTACACAACGAGCTTGAGTTGGTTGTATTACGCTGCACTACCGTGCACGGCGTCCATTTGCGATCCACCTTCCCGTTACCCCATCGCGTTCTCGCGCGTGCGCAGACATTTGCCGAATTTTCGCTGAACTTTTCTTCAAAAGTTCGGCATTTGTCGAACTTTGCCGAATCTGAAGTTCGACAGATTCGGTCCATAACTACTATATAGCTCTTTGTGTTTTATACTCCACAACACTCCCGTCCTCAACTCAAACAACAAGGAGATGCCCCTAGAATTGCCAAAGGTACACTCTAAGAACAAATGGAGGACAAAGGTAGCAACGGCGCATTTTCCTCCCTTCTACTGACGCGCCCCCAAGCGGACACGAGAAGAAGGGAGGAACGAGACGTTTTCCTCCTTCTCCAGGCAGAAGGGAGAAAGCTTGCGCCCTCCCGACTCATCTTCTTCGGTTTCGTTTTTCGAGCACGTCGCGCACGTTGTTAAATAAATGTTGTCGAGTTGATTGAGCTTCAGCGGCAGCGAAGGCCGCCTGTAATTCCGTCTTCTAGTCCAAACAAGCAGAACATGTCGGTTGCATTGACGTGTTTACCAATAATTTTATCAAAGGAACAAACGAAGCCGCTAGAAACAGCGAAGTCCTGGAGCAGTGCCAGCAGCGCTACGTACACTGGGGAAGATGGCCGTCTCTGGATTGCGAGGTCCACGCGGAACTACAGTAGCGGAACAACGCGAAACTGTGTCGACGTTTTCGACGTAATGCAAATCGCAGGAACTGCCTCCAAGACAGGCAGGTTTTGCTGCCTGCTGCCTGGGTGCCTTCCGTGCTGAATTCGGTTCTGTTTTCCCGTGCCGAGTGCCAACCGGCGTTCAACGTGGTTCTGTATTTCTGCGTGTCGGCAACATAGCAGCAACATCGTGATGGCAGTGTTGAGCGTAGTGAACAGAAGACTGGAATTATCGCCGATGTGACCGTGTGTTCGCGTATCAGCGGTGTAACAACAAGATGAGATGACGTAAACTGTCTGGCATTGATGCTGCTGGCCGCTCCGTGATCGGAGGCGGACGGGGTGTCGCAGGTTGACATTCTGCTTTACATTAAAGAGTTTAAGACCATTGAGGAATTAGGTGCAGTCGATCGACGTGCGGATAGTCATGTTGGAACGCTGGTCTGAACGGTAAGCTCCTTATCGTACAGTGGCCAATGTGACTGTCGGTCCCCGAGAGCGATTGCGCTCGGGAAAGGACTGAGCAGTACGAAATTATGACGGAAATTACCTATATTTACAGTGTGGAATTTCATACTTAAAAAAGAATTGGTAAAATCGAAAAAAAAGCTACCCTTTATTTTGCTGTTTAAATATACTACAGTTCCTGGACAAACTGCTCCTCCAAGTGGCGCGCTGGGATGAGCGCTAGAAGTTTTCGAGCTCGCCACGGCGTAGCTCCGTACACTTAACACCTGCCGCAAGTCGCGGCTTTGACTGCATTCAAGTTGATCGAAAAGCGATTTCTCTGCCCGTGAAGCATCACTTCCAGCTGAGTGAATATCCGCTCTACAGAGATTAGTTAAAGACGGCAATTGCAGCCGTGCGCGAACAGCACAAACACAAAAAACAAACAATACAATATAAATACTGGCTACAAAGTCCCGTGCGGGGAAACAAACTCATGGCTTGGAACCGCATTGGAGCGGCTCGATTTAGTGGCTTTCAAATAATTGCGGCATGATCGAGCGTTTTCTTTTTAATAAGAGGTTTATCCCCTGAGCCATTAAAAATACTCTGAGATGTATGACGTTGCTGGAAAAAATCATCACGCTGGGAATATTTTTTATTGCTTAGGGAGTCAGCGAGAAATTTCATATGTTCAAAAAGACCAGTATAAAACACGGAAACGCATAGCTCGGGAGTAGTGATCGGGTTAGTGTGCTATTGTTGGCTGTTGTATTCATGTATGTGTGATGCATGTGTATGTGTTCAATGCATGTTCAGCTGATGTTTGTAGTATGCGTAATATGTGTATATGTGTGTATAATAGAAGATCCCGAAGCGCAGAGCTCTGCCAAAGCGCAATGGTGGCCTGAAAAATAAAAAAAAATTTGTAGAACATGAATTGGGCGGTATTTAGAGCCACCTAGCCCAGCTACGTGCGATTACTCTGCTTGACCCTGCCATCTGGTGGCAAGCGATTTAACCTCCTTTTATGCCACGCGTCTACGCCATAATTTCGTGTTACCGTGCTGAAATGAGCCAAGAGGCTGCTTTGGATTTGCTTTTCTTGAGAGCGGCTTTTGGTTTTGCGGGCGAATGGTTTACCGCTCCTCCGTGATGTGCGGTTGACGCAACGGTTGACGAAGGAATTGTGGCTCGAGGAATAGCAAAGGTAAGACAAAAAGTGCGCGAACTGGGTGCCGGTTTCTCCGTTTAACATCGCAGTGCTGACGATGAGAAGGCTGAAGGACTGCATGCTTTCGAAACGTAAGTTTCTTTACCTGCAGGGGAAGCCGGCTTCGGAAATGAATACAGTTCGCGGGAAGCTCGTGTTACGCTTTTATTTGGTGCTCCTCTCGCTCCGTACAGTAGACTTAGTGTTCTCGTTAAGCCTTATTGAGATCGATTTGCTCGATTCGTGACCGCCATGAGAAACTTTCGTCCCTGTTTAAGGGACGAAAGTTTCTCCCTTTCTGAAGGAACATATGTGTCAAGAGCGTTCCTCCCTTTAGGGAGGACTGTACTGACCCCTTTTTTCTAAGAGTGTAGGTTCTTTAGAAATGTCCTAAACAATCTTAAATTTCCAAGGCCGATTCAGTCTGCATACCTGCTTCCGATATTTCCCTCTCCATTTTTTTAACTCTCTTCTTAAACGCCTCCCCGCTATTGCCAATATATTTAGATCTCAGTTTTCTAGTCCGCTTTCGTTATTTTGTATGCCCACTTCTCGTGTGTAAACAGCTAAGAACTCTTCGTGCCAATCGCCTATTTCTCTCAGCTTATCCTCATATTCTATCTTACTGCTATAGCTTTCCTGCGCTCGATTGAGGACCGTCCCTTCGCCCTGTGCACCATAGTTTAATGTTTTACCATGTGCTCCAAGGGTCAATCTACCTCCTCCACGTTGTTTTGTTTCTAGCCATTTCTGAGCGTCCAGTTTTGTGCAAAATACTGCATTTACAAAAGTGAGGCTCGGAACCATAACTGCTTACCAGATCTCCCTCACCACCTTACTCCTGCTGCAGTTCCACAGTGCTCTATTTTTCAATACAGATGCATGTTGCCCTTTCCAGTTACACATTACGTACCCTCGTTAATACATACTCCGAGATACTTGCATTTATCGACTCGCTCAACCTCTAATCTTTGAACCTTTAGCTCTGCAATTCCGTGATCGTTTAACACCATGACTGCTGGTTTCTCACTACTGAATCCAAAGCCTAACCTCTGGCCCTCTTCACCATATTTATTCATTAGGGACTGAAGCTCCATGCAGCTATCGGCAATTAGCACTCTATCATCAGCATACATCAGAGCTCATTGATAATATATGTAACTTCAAATATTTTGCCAGTGACTGATATTTTCAGCGTATTTTTACTTCTAACGTCGTAAGGCGTGAATGTGTTTAGTGCACGCCTGAAGAACAGGAAGCGTTATTCAGTTATTCCTTAATTGAGTGCCGGGTACGGCATGATTGCGCTACACAAGCTCGCGTGCACACTATCTCTTATTTAAAGCAGAATGTTTCACCGTCACGTTGAGGACCCGGACACCTTACATGGGGGATTCGCGTCATGGGCTTATGAAACTGGGGCTTTTGAAAGAGGGAGAACGAGGACGGAGTGTTTGCCGCGCGGCAGGCACGTAGCCAGGATATTGTTTTTTGTTTTTTTTTGGGGGGGGGGGGGGCGCCCATGACGAAATGTTGTATGAAGGGGAGGGGGAGAGGAGGTCCCAGCAAAATTGAAGGTTTCGGGGGGGG